>APFE030673702.1:111875-124611 GCA_000404065.3 Pinus taeda | reverse complement strand
AGTTATTTTACTACTTTCTCTTTTTGTAGAGGATTCAGGGAGATGTTTCTTCTGTGATTCATGTGCCAATAGGATTTGTCTCTCAATAAGTGTAAGTCTTTGCTCTGATTTGTGTTTATCCTCTAATTTTTGTATGGTGACTTTCTCAGCTAGTGTTGTGTGTTCAATTTTTCCTAAAGGGTCTGCTCCTGGTGGTAGGTTAGTTTTTGGATGGGGGGTTTTTACGAATCTACCTTTATTATCTCTAGATCTAGGCATAAGCAAACATGAATTCTAAAATGACGAATTAAAATCAAATCTATGTTTTCTTATTATCTATTTTAATTGTTTTTTCTTTTATATTTTGTTTTTTTTTAGAAATCCTCTAACTGCGCCTCCCCGGCAACGGTGGCAAAATGTAGTGGCCAATCTAGGGTGCTAGATTAGACTACATTTAATTTCAACCGAGGTAGGTAAACTTAGAGGCATGTGTCTAAATTCTATAGACCTAAAAGGATCTCATTTACCTAACTAAGTGTCTACTGTGACAGGCTACAACACTCCTTTACAGGAGATTGAAATATGTTTCCTTTCACACTTTAACACCCAGATCATCTAATTTAATTAATTGTTCTAAAGAAACAATGTGTTACTAGTCTGAGTTTTCAACCATCTTACAAGGATATCATTCACAAAAGCTCTTTCCAGCTAACACACTAAGCATTCATGAAAACAAAAACAAAAAACTCTTTTAAGCACACTAAAACTCAAATGCATGAAAACAGAGTCCATAGAGATACTTCGAAATTCAATGGTCGATTAAATCTTTTACAAGATCTTGTTCAATAATCTAGCAATCGAATTTTCAAGCTATCACCATGAATCATACAATAATACTTGCAAGAACTTCTAATGGAATCAATAAACTCACAGGCAAGAAAATAACATCAAACGCTATTCAACGCTATTCACATCTGAAGGTTAAACGCTATGGAAATGAAAACAAAAGTATACCAATCTCCACGTAGGGCCCATCCATGCTTCAATGGCACAGTTAGGAAACTTCAGATGATGAAAACGTTAACGCATAAGCACTGTAATGGTGAAACGATGCCTGTAATTAAGTTCTGGAAATCAAATTACATGCAAGAACAGAGTTTTGGAAACAATACACAAGAACAACGTTCTGGAAAATACAATACGCAGTCTTTTTAATCTGCTTGTCTACTATCCTTTGTTCACTAACTTTCCTTCCAGTCTATATTCGAATGTACATACATTATCAAGCAGATGTTTCTGCTTTTACAATGAAAAAGGCGATTTTTGTTTTTTTCTAATCTTAACTGATTTCCAAAACAAAATGAAATCAATTTAGGTAACTCTGGCTTTTTGCTGCTTTTGTGACCAAAAAGGCTGAGTTTGACCAGCATTGACTATGTATCCAGGAGCTCCTGATTCCCTGTTGAATAGATATTTCACCATGTATGTACATCCTAGATCACGTTCCTATCCTCTGTTTTGATTTTCCTACCATGCCACATGTCACAACATAAACCAATTACAAGAAGTCATGACATCCTATAATTTTGTTGAAAATTTCTAATTTTTAACATAAAAATTCACAAATTAAATTTAATGTAAAATAACAACTATAATGCTTTGATTAATCAATTTCAATGGACTATGAGGGGTTTATGGGAGAAAATGATAGACAAATGATGGATTTCTAGAAGAAAAGGATGGCAATGAAATGGTACCAACAAAGATGATAAAAGCAAAACTCACCCGGAAAAGCAACAACAATGCTCTAAAGGCTCCTTGATCTCCTTGGGAATGCTATAGCTTGATGATCAAATGTACCAATGAGCTCTATTGGTGTCCATTACATATAATTGATCAAATTCGAATTTATGACGTGCATGCTTGAGATCAAGGACAAAAGCGACACTTGGCGGAAACTTCTAAGGATAGCAATGTGTGACCTTCGGGAAACTAATAATAGATCCCCGCTTCCTAGGGATGCTTCTTATCCTTTAGTTTTCTTTATTTTCTAAGGGGGTGGACCCGCCATGCATTGCCTGGAAAGATTGCACAGTTCTAGGAAGGACTAGGCAACTCTCTGGCTCATGCACTGCTAAGTTTCTGAGCATAGTGAGGTCCTGTGCAGTTTCTAGGCTAAGTGGCTCTAGGCTACTTCTCATGTTCTGTGCAATTTCCTAGCTGAAGGTTGGCTTTCCACTAGCTCTGCGCAATTTTGGAGGTGAAGTCTCACTCTCAGCTTGAACTGCACAATTCCCGAGAGCAAGGTTGGTTGCCCTCAAGGGTTGCACAATTCTCTAAGGCAAGCTCGAAACTAGGTGGAAACCAAGTCAAGAGATCGACTTGTGGGTTAGACAATAAACCAAGTAAGGAAAGACAATCTGTAATGCAAAGGATGAATTTCAGTCAAAGCACAAGTACTTGGGTTAGTGCGAGATGAGTTGTTGTAGTTTAGAAGGGAGGCTCCAAAATGAAGCAAAGGAAAAATTTTGGAGGGTGGTTATAGCTGCTACAACAAGTTGTTTTTTCATGTTTTTTTAGTTAGAGTTCTTGTTTTGAGTTTACAGTTCCCGTTTGATAGTTTACTTTGTTATGTGTTGATTGCGAAACAAATATCCGGTCTAGTGTTGACCATATACATCAAAGAGCTGATCAACTAACTATACAAGGTGGGGTTCACCGACTCATAATTTGAAGCATGCAACTTCTTCTAGTTGGTGATCATAGGAGAAACCATGGGCCTGCAACCCACCATACATAATCTCCTCAAGATATCACCTGCATACCTTCCCTAGCCAATGAAGATATGCCCATCCTCTCGCTAAACCCCCAACCACAAAAAGTAACATATAAGTGCCATTGTGGGTAATTTAATTATTAGTGAAATTACATCATTAAATTTTCAAACTCAGGGATCGTATCCTTGTGAAGTGTATGTGCACAATATAAGCTATGATGTTTTTCTTTGATTAAGGACTTAGGTCTAAAAAAAAGATGCAAAATTCAACTATTCAAGACTAACTCTTATCAAGTTACACACGTTCTTTTTGTAAGATCAACTTCAAGATTAACTAAACTAGAAAGCAAGAAATCAAAGCATATTAACTTAAGAATTGAAAAGTTTGTTCTATCAAATTGAAATTAAAAAACTATTTTAATGAGCGGAATTAAGAATCTATGTTACTTTTGCAGAACAAAAAGTCTATATTACTTTTGTAGAATTGAAAACCTATGTTAGAAAATAAATTAAAGGAAACAATTTTGTTCTATCTCTATGAAATAACCATTATTAAAACAAAAATGAAATTGACTTGGAAAGAAATAAGGGAAAATCTTGACAAATTACTAATGTGCACAATCTTAATGAGAGTCAATCCAGACATAAACCATAAATCTAAGACTAAGCAAGAATTTCAAGTGTGCAAGCTAATAAAAGAAAATATTTTTGGTGTTTTGTTCTCAATGTTAAGCTATTAGCCTATTGCATTTAAATCGACAATGAAATAAACCAATCATAATCAAAACATGAAATCTCTAACTAGAAAAGGAAAACCGAATACAAAGACTGCTAAAAAAGAATGAAATTGACAAAACTATACAATCTCACAACTCTTTAAGGGGGCCTCCTGTTGAGCTCGAGTGAAGTTAAAACTTAGATCAAAATATCAAATCATCAACACATGTGCAATATTGTTAAAAATAGAATAATTTCATTACTAAAAACAGAGTCTTGAATGATAAAAACAATTATAATCTTGGTATGATCAATCCCTTGTCTTTGCTTTCAAAGCAATTTACAATATCTCTAGACTAACAACTTCAAAGAAACACAAGATGAGAAACTAGTTCTTTGATTGGCAACTAAATGTTCTAATTGAAATAGGAAATATGTTTCTCATGATTTTCTACGAGAAGAGAAAATCATGAGAAGATTTCAGATCAACGCGTCCTCAATTTTGAATCCATGTCTCGCTCGCTTGATTCCATGCTCGTTTGACGATGAAACTGCCTGCCTTAAGATTCTATGTGAGGATAGACTTTTATAACTAGAGTTGACCTATAATTTGACCAGCCAAATTCTCAAGTTTTGTGATCTTCCAGGTAAGCATGATAGGTGGATATCCATGTGCTCGACATTTGATGTTTATCCATATATCTTGTTCACCTTCAAATTCGCAGGAACCTGCTTAACCTTTGACTTAGCTACAAAAGATGCGCTTTTCGATAGCCATAGTAATGTTTCAATCAATTTTCAGAAATAAAATATAGATTACAAGCTATGAATAAATAATACCTTTTATTATATTTGATCATGACCTAGATGACCTTATGGCTTATAGAGATAACAAAAATATGAATGAAATGTATGGAGGAGTGGGGAAAAGGTTGTCAAAATGAGGACAATTCAAGACCTCAACACTCATATTGGTCATATCAAACTTTGAAACGAGATCTCTCTTGTAGTGGTGGATGAGCTTATCCTCTCCTGTAATAAATAAATCATTCATATACAAAACCAAAATGAGTGGATCGTCACCAACAATAATGAAATAGAGATTTGGATCAACATCACTCTTCTAGAAACTCATATGTTGCAAGTAGGCATCTATCCTCTCGTACCACACCCTTGGCACCTATTTTAGTCTATATAAGGCTTTCTTAAGCCTGCACACATGAGACTTCATCCCATGCACCTCAAAGCCCTGTGGCTACTCAATATACACCTCCTCATGTATAACACCATTGAGAAAGGTGATCTTCACATCCATCTCATGAATTCTCCAATCCATCTCAATTTCTATAGATATAAATGCTCTAATGGAAATGTAACAAGAAACTGGGAAGAAGGTTTCCTCATAGTCAACTCCCTATACCTGTGAAAACCCCCATGCCACAAACAAACTTTGAACTTCTCCGCGCTACCATATGCAACATGTTTGATCTTGTGGAGCCACCTGGAAGTCACAATTGACTTCCCTTTAGGTCTCAGCACTACCTTCCATACATCATTCTTCATAATTGAGGCATACTCCTCCATCATGCCATCCCTCCAAATCTACTGACTAGTGGCCTCCTCATAACTAACTAGCTAAGTCTCCACAACATTTTCCACAAAGCCACCCAATGCCTTTGGTGGTTTTCTCTCCCTCATTGACCCCTTGGGTTTCCCCACTATCTCCTATTCTTCTGTCAGGGTATCACAAAGCCATCTTGGCTTCCTCTTCCCTATAGTAGCCTTCTTTACTAGTATGGGAAAATCCTCAAGTGAAGCCTCTCCTCCTGATTGATGCAGGAGGTTGACGAAATGAGGTGGTAGTCTGAAAGAGACTAATGGTTAACTTTATAACTAATCAGTTGCGTGCAAACAAATGTTCTCTACGTGGATTTTCCCCTGAGGGTCCCGCTTTGTTGTACTATCTCCGCGGTCCCACTTTGACTTTTCTTCAGAAGCGAGCACTTCAATATGCACCATTGATATCGCTACTCCAAATCCAAAGGATATCGCATCACATCGCTCGCTAACTAATTGACGATCACCACCATCGATTGACCCCACTTGATCCAACTATCGTCGCGCAATCTCGCACGGACTCTAGCATGTTCGATATCCTTTCGGAAGCACGCAAGAAAGGTTGTTTTGGCGTGCTACATGTCGGCCTCTAAGGCTATTCGCACGGACTTGGAACAATACCACTTACCACTTCTTGAGCGTGCGTGATACCACTTCCCACTTGGGAATACTGCCCACGTGCTTAATATATAACTTTAATAAAGGCGCTCTAAGGAAAGGCTTA
Organism: Pinus taeda; assembly: GCA_000404065.3. Taxonomy (NCBI): domain Eukaryota; kingdom Viridiplantae; phylum Streptophyta; class Pinopsida; order Pinales; family Pinaceae; genus Pinus; species Pinus taeda. The sequence goes on along the minus strand of APFE030673702.1, from coordinate 118,798 downwards.
ATGCTTAACCATAATATTAACGCTTGAGCTCAATATTAACCTTTAACACTTAATAGAATATGATTTATGAATAAAACACATAAACAGAGAAAATACCCAATTAGGGTCCTGAACGCTGATACACAGCTTCAAGAGAATTTCACACCCAGAATAACACGCAACATCACACTTCAATCAATTACTCAACAAAATGGAAATTACAGAGTCTTGGCTCTCTCAACTCGATTACAACAGTTTTCCTGACCTCTGTTTCAATCTCAAACCGTATCTATCACTCAAACTCTCGCTTACTCACTCTATTCTTAATCTCTAACCCCTCTTCATTACATTCATTTTTCTTTTATGAATCAAATCCTATCCTAACTTCATTAACAACTCGATCTCTATTTTAATCAATCTAACAATTAAATCTCTATTATCAAGCTTTGTTACACACCTATGCTAACAACTTATCTCTTTGTCTAAAAATAATACAATAATCCAATTATTACAATAATTAAATAAAGATCAATTCGAGAGATCCAACCCTCTCTACTAAAACTGACTTTGACCACTCAGGTCAATGAAATTCATCTCATGTTAGCCACAACATGTGAACATACAATCACATTGCTGGCTAAGTCCGGATGCTCCTACATCAGACTCCCGGGGAAGAAAAGAATCTCCCATCAGACTTTCAGGGTTTACTCCATACTTCTGCAACTCTGTTGTTGTCAACCAATTGGCATCCTCCACTGGTTGTCCCTTCCATTTGATTAGATACTAAAAATAAACCTATCCTCTGGTTCTTTTGGATACTCTTTTCTCCAAGACAACTTCCACCTCTTTCTTGACTGTCTTTGGCATTTGTTCTTCCCAATGTACAGTGTATTCTTCATCTTCTGTACCTCTGACTCTGTCTCCTTGTATGGATACAAATCTGCAACGTTGAAGATAGCTGATATTCCAATTCCTTCTTGGGAACTCAATTTCATAAGCATTTGTTGAAAACTTCCTCACAATTCTGCATGGCCCTATCTTTTTCATCTTTAATTTATTGTAAGTCTTAACAGGAATCTTTCTTTTCTCAAGTATACCATCACTAAATATCCCACTTGGAATTCCTTTTCTCTTCGCTTCATATCAGCTCTCTGTTTGTATTTTCCATTGCTTTCCTGCAATCTGCCTTTGACATCTTCTTGTAGTCTCCGCATCTGCTCTGCAAACTCTTCAACTTTTGCACTTCTTGTCTCCTGTTTACCCAAATTTCTGAGCTCATACACACCTCTTGGGTTCATCCCAAAAACAATATGAAATGGACTCATCCCAGTACTTCGGTTTGGAGTGTCATTATAAGCAAATTCAGCATGAGAAAGTGCTAAATCCCACTACTTAGTATTTTGATACACTAAACTTCTCAATATGTTTCCCAAGCTCCTATTTACCACTTTGGTCTGTCCATATGTTTGAGGGTGATATGCTGAACTAAAAATAAGGTTAGCACCTAGTTTCTTCCAAATAGTTCTCCAAAAATTCCCAACAAACTTTTTATCCCTATCAGACACAATACTTACAGGCAATCCATGTAACCTTACAACTTCGAAAAAAATAGATTAGCAATGTGTGTTGCATCACTAGTTTTTTTACATGTAATGAAATGTACCATCTTGGAAAATCTATCTACCACAACATAAATGGAATCATTCCCCCTTTGAGTTATAGGTAACCCCAAAACAAAATCCATACTAACTGCATCCCATGGCTAGTCTGGTATTGGTAATGGATGGTACAATCCTGTATTTTGGCTTCTCCCTTTAGCATGCTGACATATCCTGCACTTCTCAACAAATCTCTTAACATCAATTTGCATCTTTGGCCAATAGTAAAAAGCATTAACATGAGCAAAGGTTTTGTCTTGTCCAAAGTGACCAGATAATCCTCCACTTTGTTTCTCCTTGATCATGTTTTCCCTCATAGAACATTTGGGAAAAAACAATCTATTACCTTTAAATAGTAAAACTCCTTGGATATGATAAGCCAACCACTGACTTATGTTATGAGCTACTGGATTTTGTACAGCTGCATAAATATCTTTGAATTCTACATCATCTTTATACATATCAGCCATTTCTTCAAATCCTACAATGCCAACTCTTAATTCTTGCACAATGAAATTTACCCTGCTCAAAGCATCAACAACTTTGTTCAACTTACCACTTGTTTGTTTTATCACAAAAGTAAAGCTCTGTAAAAACTCTACCCACTTGGCATGTTTCTGGTTCAATTTTGGCTAGTTGTTTATGAACTGTAATGCATGATTGTCAGAATACAATACAAACTCTTTTGGTAGCAAATAATGTCTCCATTCTTTTAATGCTTGTACAATAGCATAAAATTCTTTATCATAAGAAGAATACTTCTTCTTAGCTTCATTTAGTTTCTCACTAAAGTATGCTATTAGTCTCTATTCCTGACTCAAAACTGCTCCAATTGCAACTCCACTAACATCAATTTCAACTTGAAATACTTTTCCAAAATCAGGTAAAGCTAAAACTGGTTTCTCTGTAATTTTCTTCTTCAGCAACTTAAAATTTATGTTTGCTGCTTCTGTCCACTTGAATGGCTAATTAGTCTCTTTGATTGTTTCAATAATTGGTGCACAAATATGACTAAAATTCCTGATAAATTTTCTATAAAAACTTGCAAGACCATGAAAGCTTCTTACCTCAAATATGTTTCTTAGAATAGGCCAGTTCCAAATTGCTTGGACTTTCTCGGGATCCCTTTTCAAACCTTCTTTAGAAACTACAGATCCCAAATAGACTAATTCTGCTTTCATGAAACTACATTTCTTCAGATTTATCAGTAGTTTCTCTTTCTGCAAAGTTCTTAAAACCAACTGAAGATGCTCCAGATGTTCTTCTTTGCTTCTACTGAAAACTAGAATATCATCAAGATAAATAATGACAAACTTGCCTGCATATTCCTTCAAGACTTCATTCATCAATCTCATGAATGTGCTAGGTGCATTAGTGAGTCCAAAAGGCATCACTAACCACTCATACAAACCACTGTTTGTTTTAAATGCAGTCTTCCATTCATATCCTTCTCTAATTCTTATTTGATGATATCCACTCTTCATATCTATCCTAGTAAAATACTTTGACCCACTCAAACAATCCATCAAATCATCCATACATGGTAAAGGAAATCTATACCTGATAGTAATCTTGTTTATGGCTCTGGAATATGTAAACATACGCCATTCACCTCCTTTCTTTGGACTGAGTACTGTTGGTATAACACATGGAATAAGACTCTCTTTGATTAATCCCTTATCCATCAGTTCTTGTGCATGTCTTCCAACTTTTGCATTCTCTTGAGGAGTTAATATGTATGCTGCTTTGTTTGGAAAACTTGCTCCAGGTATTAGATCAATGTGATGACTAATAATCCTGATTGGTGGTAATGTATTTGGCAACTCATCCACAATAATATCAACAAAGTCATTCAACAGAGTTTTGATTTCTTCAGGTAAATCATCTAAGTTTGTGAAAGTTAAAATTACCTTAGGTCTCCCTATGACAGCAAAATGCATTTCTTCACCTTTTCCAACTTCTTGCAGCAATTCTTTCCCACTCATCAGCATAACATTGTTTCCAGGCATTTCTTTGCCTGTTTCATCCTTCAATGGCAGCAGTGTGTGTTTATTTCCATCCTTCTCCAGAGTGTAAGTATTTCTTCTCCCATCATGAATAGCTTTTCGATCAAACTGCCAAGGTCTTCCCAGCAACCCATGGCATACATCCATTGGCATTACATCATACAATATCACATCCTTATAAGTACCAATATGTATCTCTACCTTGCATTGTTCTGTCACAATAATCTGATGTCCTTTTTGCAAACATGATACTTTGTAAGGAGTAGGGTGTACTATTTTCACTAATCCTAGCTTGTCCACCATTTCTGTAGAAACAAGGTTATCAATGCTTCCACTGTCAATTATCACTTTACAACATTTTCCTTTGGACTTGCATGTAGTTTTGAATAAACTCTTTCTCTGAGCTGGTTCTCCTATCTCTTTCTCTGCCTTAAGCAATACCCTTTTCAACAACAAAGATTCTCCTTCTTCAAGTGATTCTTCTTTGTTTGCAATTTGAGGTTTTTCTTCCTTTGCCTCAGCCACATTCACATTCCTTTGATTTGCTGCTTTAGTATGAGGACAATCCCATGATCCATGTCCCCATTCTCCAATGTATAACACTGAATATCTTCCTCGGCCTCTTCCTCTGGGTGAAAATCTTCCTCTATTAAAGTCTCCTCTCTGTGGTGGTCTACTACTTGAACTTCCTGCTTCACTATGATGTTGCTAAAATCTTGGTCTGATAGTTCCTCTATCTCTTGCTGAACTTTTTCCTCTGTTCCTTTGATTTTGTTTCCTCAACATCTTCTCTTCTGCCTTCAAAGTTGCTTGATAGGCATCTTTGATGGTCTTCATGCTTAGCAAATTGATCTCATCATGTATGTCATATCTCAAGCCATTGATGTATCTGGCTACCTACTCTACGTCATCCTCTACATGTCCTACTCTAATGCTCAACTTATGAAACTCTTCTATATATTCTTTGACAGTCATTCCTTTTTGTCTCAAATTCTATAAATATCTTAAAAGATTTAACTAATAGTCTTTTGGCATAAATTTAGCTTTCAATTTACTCACCATTTTATCCCATTGTTTGATCTTGGACTTTCCTTTCCTTGTTCTGGATGTTTGTGGTTCATCCCACCAAATGGCTACATGACCCTTCAATCTGGTAACTGCAAATTTCACCTTCTTTTTATCATCAACCTCCTCATAGTCGAAATACTTGTCCATTGAACTAACCCAATCCATAAATTCTTCTGCATTGAGCTTCCCTTCATACAAAGGTATTTCCACCTTTGGTCTTCCACTTACTTTAGCCAACGTCTCGATAACTTTGGTAGTTTCGTTTTCCTCCTCTTCTTCTTCCTCGGAAGATTCTTCTGCAACACTGGCAACTCTTTCATCAGGTGCTCTCCTCTGAGCAGTCTCCATTGTATCCATCCTTGTACCAGACTCCAGATCTCATATAGCAAAACCACATTTGCTTCAGGTCTTCCTCGACCTATGCCAATTCCTCTCCTTGGTGGCATGTTTACTACAACAAAACTTAATCTCTATGCTCTGATACCAAAATGATGCAGGAAGTTGATGAAATGAGGTGGTAGTCTTAAAAGAGACTAATGGTTAACTTTATAACCAATCAGCTGCGTGCAAACAAATGTTCTCTATCTGGATTTTGCCCTGAGGGTCCCGCTTTGCTGTACTACCTCTGTCGATCGCACTTTGACTTTTCTTCAGAAGCAAGCGCTTCGATCTGCACCGTTGATCTCACTCCTCCAGATCCAACAAATATCGCATTGTATCATGCGCTAACTAGCCGAACAATCACCACTGTCGATTGACCCCGCTTGATCCAACAATCGTCACACAATCTCACGCGAACTCTAGCATAGTCGATATCCTTTTGAAAGCATGCGAGAAAAGTTGTTTTGGCATGCTACGTGTCGGCCTCTAAGGCTAATCACGCGGACTTGGAACAATACCACTTACCACTTATTGAGTGTGCGAGATACCACTTCCCACTTGGGAATACTGCCCATGCGCTTAATATATAACTTTAATAAAGGCGCTTTAAGGAAAGGTTTAATGCTTAACCACAATATTAACACTTAAGCTCAATATTAACCTTTAACACTTAATCGACTGTGATTTATGAATAAAACACATAAACAGAGAAAATACTCGATTAGGGTCCAGAACGCCAATACATAGCTTCAAGAAAATTTCACACCCATAATAACATGCAACATCACACTTCAATCAATTACACAACAAAATGGAAATTACAGAGTCTTGGCCCTCTTGGCTCGATTACAATAGTTTTTCTGACCTCTGTTTCAATCTCAAACGCTATCTATCACTCAAACTCTCGCTTACTCACTTTGTTCTCAATCTCTAACCCCTCTGCCATTACATTCATTTTCCTTTTATGAATCAAATCCTATCCTAATTGTATTAACAACTCGATCTCTATTTTAATCAATCTAACAATTAAATCTCTATTCTCAAACTCTGTTACACACCTGTGCTAACAACTTATCTCTTAGTCTAAAAATAATACAATAATCCAATTGTTACAATAACTAATAAAGATCAATTCGAGAGATCCAACCCTCTCTACTAAAACTGACTTTGACCACTCCGGTCAATGAAATTCATCTCATGTTAGCCACAACATGTGAACATACAATCACATTGTTGGCTAAGTCTGGATGCTCTTGCATCACTGATGAGGAAGGCTCTACTATGGTCAAAGTTGATCTTAGACCTTGAGATCTCGCACTTGATGATCCCACACCAAGTGATCCTACACTTAGTGATACTAGAGTCTATGAACTTGTCACCCCTAAAGAAGGTGATCCTCATTATCCTGGTGTAGCACCTAAATATCCTAAAACTTGTGGTGTGGCCCCCTATGGAGGAGCCTACTACTCTACCTGATCAACCTCCTGAGACTTCCTCAAATCTCACATCCCACCTCTGGACAACTTTCCACTATGCAGGAATATATATGCGGTAGGGCTTGCTGGTCTCATTGTAACCCACAAGAATACCCTTCTCTACAGTGGGTTCCAACTTTGTCCTCTTCTCCTCAAGGATGTGTGAATATGTAAGGCACCCAAAGATCCTAATGTGCACAATGTTGGGTCCCTATAATACTAGTGATTACCCCATTACTATTGTAGTTGTACCCCTTATTAATATTGTTGTGCCCCTATTTTCCCCATATTGTTATCACTGTGCCCCATAGAATCCCTCTATTGTTATTTTTGTGGCTTTATATTATTATTGTTAG
>APFE030673702.1:24000-108299 GCA_000404065.3 Pinus taeda | reverse complement strand
TAGGTCGGCTGGGTTATATTGTGACTCCTTAGACTCCTATATATAGAAAGGAGGTTTTGTCATTTGAATGATCCAAGAATTGTTCATTTATGTAATGTAAAGGAGGTTGCCCCCTGGAAGAGGCTGAATTATAAGGCGCTGATCTATCTTTCTATCTTTTCTTGAGTTGGTTTCATAAGACACAACCTCTGACTTTTTGCCAGTAAACACCTCCTCAGGAGTCTTTCTCCCCATGACTTAATGTGGGCTTTTGTTCTGTAAATACATTGCAGTGTTACATTCCTCGACCCACAAGAAGAAAGGTAATCTTTGATCATGCAACACCACTCTAGTTTCACCCACTATGGCCCTGTTCTTCCTCTTTGCCCCCCCAATATGTTGGGGGTTACAAGGCACTATCTACTTCTTCTTGATGCTTTCACTCCTACAAAACTCATTTATCTTCGTGGAGGTATACTCACCCCCATTATCCGATCTCAACACCTTGATCTTCCTCCATGTCTAGTTCTCCACAAAGGCCTTAAAATCTGGGAACCTCTTGAAGACCTCATCCTTGGTCTTTAGAATGAAAATCTAGGTCTTCCTGGAGTGGTCATCAATGCATGTCATGTAGTAATCACATCCACTTAGCAATACATGAGACATATGACCACAAACAATAGAGTGTACCAAGTCAAGGATATTTGCATCGCTACTACCACTACTCGGGAAAGGTGTCTTGGTGTAATTTCCCAAATCACACTCCTTGCACACATCATGATGCTCTGTGCTGAACTTAGGTAACCTTTAACCATATCCCTCAACATCCTGAAAGATCCATGGTGCAAGTGGGCCATCCACTTGTGCCAAACTTGCATAACTCACTGTTGTTGGCTTGTGCCACCAAGGCTCTTCAAGGCTAAAACATAAACATGTATAGCCTCCCACTCTGGACTCCAATAAGTCTAGCATGATAAACACTCGATCCCATGGGATATATCAACACTTGTCCTCTACAAAAAACCACCTCATACTCCCTTTCCTCCAAGTTGGAGACTGATGTCAAGCTCTTCTTCAATCCTGGAACTTAAAGAACATCTGTCACTTTCAGAGGAGGTGATGACTCCCTCTAAAATGGTACTATCCCCACCCTTGCTGCTTTGACATTGGGGTTATCTCCAAGCACAACCTCCAAGTCAATATCATCCTTTGAGAGACTTGTGAAGTGCTCTCTCACTTCATTCATATGGTAGGATGCTCCATTGTTAACAAATCACACACGAGAAGGTGTAACATGAGTGGCTAAACTCACCACCAAGGAAAACTCATCTACCTTTGATAATAGTGAAAACTCTCTGTCAAATATGGAAGTGAACTCGTCCACCTGTGTTGAAGATGCAACTACCTGCTTATTCTTACCCTTCTTGTTGGGACACTGAACAACATAGTGATCCATCTTCCCACAAGCAAAGCATTTCAATTTTCTCATGTCCTTCTCCTTCGCCTTATGCTTCCCCTTCTCCTTTTTTTCTCCACTAGAAGACCCCTTCCAAGTCTTCTTCTTCCCCTTTTCTACAAGGGAGACATTCTCCTCCTCACCTTCCCCACCACTTTGACTGCTTGCCTTGGCACTCCTCCTGGTCTCCTCTTGGATGAATCCATCCCACATCCTCCTCTAGTCTGGAAAGTGTTCTTTGGCCACAATTCCATGAATGAATCCATCCCATTTCTGGTTGAAACCATCTAATGCAATCTTGACCAACTAGTTATCTGGGATAACCCCTCCCATAATAACCAACTCATCCTTCACCTGAGAGATCCCGATGAGGTATGAGGGCACATTGTTAGTCTTGGTCATCTTGCGTTTCTTAGTTTTTTTCCTCAACACTACCTTCATGTTCTCATTAGAAATCTGGTGTAATGTGATAAATGAATCCCACATCACATAGGTAAACTTCATTCCTATCACATGAGGGAATATGTGATCTTTGATGACATCAAAGATGATTCTCCTTTCCTTCACATTCCTCTTGTGGAAGTTCACTAATTGAAGCTAAATCAGTAGGTAGGTACACAAGAGTCTTAATGATCTAGGTGGATATTGGTGGCCACCCACCTATTCCACTTGAAGCCCCACCATTGTTTCTTTCAATTTTTCAGTTTCCTTAATTGTAGCACAATTTACTATTTTTGGTAGTTTTTCGAGTCCTAAACTTCCGGAGTCGTTTTGAGGCCCTAAATGATGTTTTTTTGGAAATGTTATTTTAGAAAATTTCATCAAAATCACATTTCAATTGTAGTCCTCGGAGAGATATTTCCAACGAGGTATCATGTGTGTTAAACATAGATAATATGACCAAGTTATGACCCCGGGAAGTTGGTTGCCCAACTAACCCCAACGAGACCCATAAACTCTTGGTGTTACATCTTCTCGGGTTAGGGTTTTGGTTGTTTAGGGTTTTCTCTTATTGTTCAATAATAAAAAGGCCCTTGAGCCTCATTGTAACCCAGTTCAGAGGCATGTAGCCGCCACATCTCTTCTCAGAGATAAGCTACCATCGCTCGAGCTAGTCTCATTTCCATTTTGTTTGTAAGCATATTTCATTATTTGATATTAATGAAAGGAAGTGTTATTTTTGTTGCATCTTTGTATTTATGGTTATATCTATAACTTTTTGCATTCTTGTTTAAATTTGGATCACTTAACTATATCCCACAATTCAACTTCCTCTAGTAAAAACATCATCCTCTCCTTCTAGGGGCCAAAATTATCAGTCCCACTCAATCTGTCCTCTACTCTCAAACCAGTCGCCATGACCCTCACAACCAACACAATGGAGAAATCTATTACTAGGAAATTTCCTCCCTCTCAACCAACAATTCTTTGGGTTTCTAACTAAGGTTTAATGACTGTTGTTCACAGAGATGGTATAATTTTTGCTTGTTGGTCTTTATATCAGTTGATGCAAAACTCAAATTTGACTACTCTTAGGCTCTGATACCATGTAGAAAATTATGCTTATGTGTAGCGCACCCAGTTTCAAGTTTTTGCATGGTTTAATGCCCAAAACCCATCATAAACATATGACCATATAATATGTAATTTTTGCATTTAACTTGAAACAAAAGATACTCTACTTCTTTCACTTTTCACAACTAATATAAGATAAAATATGCAAACATAAACAAAAGAATTTACAGCTTGTTTGTGGTCTAATTACCTTAGAAAAACCAACAAGGGGAAACCCAGTCTTCAATGAGGATTTATTGCTTCTTTAGAAATTTCTTACAACATTAAATACAACAGGAAATTTAAACTTATCTTTTCTCTTGAAGAAGCATCTATGAGGTCCTCTTTACATTGAGTTTTGCACTGATATTTTTTAAATACATAGTTAGCTCTCCTTTAGCTAAAATTTTGGCCTCTTGACAACTCTTTCTTTGTTGGAAATGGACCATTGAACAATCAACACTTTTGCTCTGAAAACAAGGTTCTTCTTAGTTGAACAAATGCTCTCAACCACAAGTGTTTCTAGTCTAAACTCTAGTTGCTCCATGCCAAGGTAAAACACTAACAATCTCGCTTGGGTGCTAAGGAGTCTTGACCTAGATTCCTCTTGTAGATTGGGCTTGAACTCGACCTGTATACAAGCACAAATCTCAGCCTGGAAGGTTACCTTATGACCAACGCAAGTTAAAGCCTCAACTTGGCCTAATAACCCTTGCTAAAATGCTTAGAACAACCACCCAAAAAGTTCAAGACTCAAGTATAGAAACTCGGGAAATGTGTCTGAGATTTAACTGAGAATTTCAAGCTCCTTGTCCTATTGTTCAATCTTCTCCTTTGATTGCAACCTTGCCTCCTTTTTATCCTCTTCTCTCCTTGCTCTATTCTCAATGGCTCTCATGAGAATGAATGAGAGAATAACTTCTTTTTCCTTTTTTTGTCTTCCTTTAGCATGGAGAACCCTAACCCTTAGATCTAATGGCTGAGATTAAATCTCAACTCATTAGATCAATGATGGAGATCATTCCCTCTCTAGATCCCCTCCTTCATGTGGTCCTCCTCATTTAATGAGCCTCCTAGTACTTTTTAAAGTTTTAGTACCATGGTCACTTTTTCTCTCATAAAGTCAATTTTGAAATATAAAAGTTACTTTAATAATATAAAGTGTACTTAATACTTTTAACATAAAGTGAATTTTAAAACACATGACTTTAATAACTTAAAGTACACAGTACAAGTCTCATAAAAGGTACTTTAGCTCATTGATATTAATAAACTCATAATGTCACTTAGACAAAAGGTCATTAATGTGTCTCCCTATGCCAAAAGAATAAATGCCTAAGAAACACTTCCTTGGTACTTTTTCAACACGGTGAAAAACTTAGTAATAGTGTTGACCAAGTGGGGAGGGTCAACCTTGGGATCTTGCTCATAAAGCTCCATTACGTAATCACACCATTGAGAAGTTGTAATATTAGTTGCAGTTTGCTTCTTTCTCGATTGGAGCTTCTTCTAAAATAATTTGGGTTTATTTTTCCCAAGGAAGATTAGTTCTTCCCTCCTTGAGACCATGAAATCAACTTTTTTCTTTCTTAAAATCTGCTTGTAAGCTTTGAGGTTTACGTTATCCTTTTTTGACTCTTGCAACATTCTCCTTGACTTTTGCATTTAAGTCCCATCACCAACTCTAACCTCTGGAGTTTTGGTGTTTGGAATCGATTTACAAGTAGTCCCACCCATGTTCAAATCTCTGGAGGCGTCAGCTATATGCCCGTAGTGTAGGAGGGTAAAAGTAATATGAAAGTAAGTCCTATCACCAACTATAGGCCTTTGGAGTTTTGGTGTTTGGAATTGATTTACAAGTAGTCCCGTCCATGTTCAAATCTCTAGAGGCGTTACCCATACGCCTGTAGTGTAGGAGGATACAAGCAATATGAAAGTAAGTCCCATCACCAACTTCAGCCTATGGAGTTTTGGTTTTTGGAATCAATTTACAAGTAGTCCCACCCGTGTTCAAATCTATGGAGGCATCACCCATATGCTCATGATGTAGGAAAATACAAGCAATATGAAAGTAAGTCCCATCACCAACTCCGACCTCTGGATTTTTGGTGTTTGGAATCGATTTACAAGTAGTCCCACCTGTGTTCAAATCTCTGAAGGCGTCACCCATATGCCCGTAGCGTAGAAGGATACAAGCAATATGAAAGTAAGTCCCATCACCAACTCTGACCTATGGATTTTTGGTGTTTGGAATCGATTTACAGGTAGTCCCACCCATGTTCAAATCCCTGGAGTCGTCACCCATATGCCTGTAGTGTAGGAGGATACAATCAATATGAAAGTAAGTCCCATCACGAACTTCGGCCTTTGGAGTTTTGGTGTTTGGAATCGATTTACAATTGGTCCCACCTGTGTTCAAATCTCTTGAGGAGTCACCTATATGCTCGTCGTGTAGGAGGATACAAGCAATATGAAAGTAAGTCCCATCACCAACTTCGGCCTTTGGAGTTTTGGTGTTTGGAATCGATTTACAAGTAGTCCCACCCGTTTTCAAATCTCTGGAGGCGTCACCCATACGCTCGTAGTGTAGGAGGATACAAGCAATATGAAATTAAGTCCCATCACCAACTCCGGCCTCTGGAGTTTTGGTGTTTGGAATCGATTTACAAGTAGTCCCACCCGTGTTCAAATCTCTGGACACGTCACCCATATGCCCATAGTGTAGGAGGATACAAGCAATATGAAAGTAAGTCCCATCACCAACTCTGTCCTATGGAGTTTTGGTGTTTGGAATCGATTTACAAGTAGTCCTACCCGTGTTCAAATCTCTTGAGGCGTCACCCATACGCCTGTAGTGTAGGAGGATACAAGCAATATGAAAGTAAGTCCCATCACCAACTCCGACCTCTGGAGTTTTGTTGTTTGGAATTGATTTACAAGTAGTCACACTCGTGTTCAAATCTCTGGAGGCGTTACCTATACTCCCGTAGTGTAGGAGGATACAAGCAATATGAAATTAAGTCCCATCACCAACTTCGACCTCTAGAGTTTTGGCATTTGGAATTGATTTACAAGTAGTCCCACCCGTGTTCAAATCTTTGGAGGTGTCACCCATATGCCCGTAGTGTAGGAGGATACAAGCAATATGAAAGTAAGTCCATCACCAACTCTGACCTCTAGAGTTTTGGTGTTTGGAATCGATTTACGAGTAGTCCCACCCGTGTTCAAATCTCTGGAGGTGTCACCCATACACCCGTAGTGTAGGAGGATACAAGCAATATGAAAGTAAATCCCATCACCAATTCCGACCTCTAGAGTTTTGGTGTTTGGAATCAATTTACAAGTAGTCCCACTGTGTTCAAATCTCTGGAGGCATCACCCATATGCCTGAAGTGTAGGAGGATACAAGCAATATGAAAGTAAGTCTTATCACCAACTCCGGCCTTTGGAGTTTTGGTGTTTGGAATCGATTTACAAGTAGTCCGACTCGTGTTCAAATCTCTAGAGGCGTCACACATACGCCCGTAGTGTAGGAGGATACAAGCAATATGAAAGTAAGTCCCATCACCAACTTCGGCCTCTAGAGTTTTGGTGTTTGGAATCGATTTACAAGTAGTCCCACCCGTATATCCAACCAAGCATTAATCGGAAAGTAATTTGTTCCAAACTTTCTATTTTTTGCTCTTTTGCACTCTGCAAGTGCACTTTCAATTAAATGTGTTAGCTCGTGACTATGAAGGCCATGGAATAGAATTTCCTTCTTCTAAAAAACCTCTTTAGCATTATTTTAAAGGTATTACAATTTTTTGGAGCCAAAAAAATTCTTCCCTTTGAGAGATTTTGTTGAATACTTTGAATTTTCATCCCAAGTTGCTTCTTTCCAGTCCAAGAGAAACTTAAGTAAATTGGTTTGTGATTAGATTTTAAACCCCAAAGTTGTTCCCCAATCAAAACTTCCCCTATTTTCTCACACAAACCATGCAAGCAAATTACATAATCTACTGCACTTGCTCCATTGTATGTAGTATAGTGAAATTATCACACTTCACCTAACCAAACCATTATAAATGACTAAATTAAAAGCCCCACATAGAGTAAGCAATTGCTCCCCAAAGAGATTGCAACCTTTGTTGTCTTTTGAAATTCTTGCCCACTGATGATACTCTCTTCTATAAGCCAAGTAGGATCACAATCTTCTTTACAACAAAGAATGCTAGCTTATTCACGTGCAGTCTTGGCATTGAAATCACCCACTAGAAGGACTTCACCTAGCTGATAATACACTGCAATATCCATTTTTAAGGCTACAAAGGGGTCTTCGTCGTCAAGCCTTCTACTTTTGTAAGTTTTTGAAAGTCGTAGAGAGAAATATCGTGCTATGATTCTAATGTGATTTCCATTTTCTGATATTTTAAACGAAATGAATTGTTTATTTGAGTTTTTTTATTTTTTATTTTTAGCTAAATGAAACAACCTTCTTTTTCCCTTACTAAAACCATGATACCCCATGTCTTTTGTCATTCCCTGCTACCTTGTTCCACACTATCATCTTCTAGTACCCTTCAAACAAAGGTGTTTTGCACCCTTCATGCTCATGTGTTTATGAGGCAAATTATGTCTATATCTTTTGCAATAGGCCCTAACCCAGGTCCTCATATCCATGAGTAACCTCTACAATTCTAACTAACTAAACTTAAGAAACCCTGGGTAGGACTTGATTGCTATTTGTTTTGACATGCAAAACTCAAAGTTGAGTCTTCATCCTTGTTTCCCCATACCGACCTTGCTGCATAGTTCCCTACTAAAGATTTTTTTGACTCTTCTTCGCTGCTAACTTCTTGTTTTGTTCTAAAACGAGCTCCAACACTGGGAACCACAACTTTGCCTTTGTACAACCATGCTCTTTTGCCCTCATCTCTTGCTGCTCTAACCTTTGACATTTCCTACCTTCTTTCCTCTCGTTGTTTGATAGTTAAATCTTCATTTAAAAAAAACCAAGAGCCCCTTAAGAGTTGCTTCTTGCTTAGAATAATTTGTTTGTCACGCATGTTCAACATGTTGATTTTTATGGGCCTAGCTTTCTCACCACTAATCTTAACCACCCTCCGCAGATTTGTCCTTGCCAAAGCAACTTGCCTTTTAATAAGTCCTTTGCAAGATCAAGAGTACATTCATTTTTCACATAATCTTTCACACCTTTAATAATTACTTTGTGCTATGACTTGCTTTTCTTTGATTTTTCTATCTTGCATGTTGTCAATGTGAATGTTAGCTGCTTCTTTCATATTAATAGAATTGCTAATAACTTGTGTCAAAGTTTTGGAATCTTTGTAAAACCTCCTTTCTTTTCTTTTCTTACTTTCACTTCATCCCTACTTTCGTTGAAGAAACAATTTTCACTTTGCCTAGATGATTTGTTTAACTCTTGCGTGGTGACCATGTGTGATGATGAATGAATTTCATTCCATATAGCTTGAATAGGCCTAATGCTTAAGAGCACGTGTTTCCTCCTAAAAAAGTCAGTTGAGATGAGCAAACAAAAAAATCTTGTAAGTGTTACAATCATAGTCTAACGAGCGGGAAGAATTATCTGGAAAGTTATGGAAATTCTGGTCATATTTAGAGAAATTCATGAAATTATTTTTTGTAAATCCAAGTTATAGTTGTTAAACTTCAAAATTTTAGGTGTCCTAGATGTTTTTGATGGTGCTGAATCCATTTCCACCATCAAAAACATGATTTAAACACTGCCTCTATAAGAATTTTTGAGATTTTTTTACTCAGATTCCCACCACTTTTTACCATCCAAACAATAACTAGCAAAGTGAATAAAAGGTTGATTACGTGACTACTTATTAGAGGCAGCAACGTAGAGCCAAAAATAAATGTTTATCAAAAGTCGTTGTTCGCTTGTTGCCTGTCGCTATCCCTATTCCTCTTCCTGAAATGGTCAAAGTTCCTTCCCCAAATCCTTTAACGACCGGAAATCAAAGCTTACGAGGAGCTATTGAAACGGGCTGAAACTCGGACTCCGGGCACAGAGTTTCGTGTGCACACGGCGGCCGGTGCTGCTTTGGAATGCGGTGGTGTAGAGAATTATGGAGCTAATGCACACCCTCAAAACCGAGTCCACACTCAAGAAACCGATACTACTCGACTCACTTGCGCTGCGCTACCCACAGCGCTACTCAAACCAAATGCGGCGCAGCGCTACTCTATTTATGCACAATGCACATGAAAGACATATGCACAATGCACATGAAAGACATAGTCATGACAATGCGATCATGGTCTTATTACAGAGTGGACAACATATCCTACTCCTATAAGAATCTGCACATGGTTCCAACTCCAACTGATTCAAATGCAAACTCGTGGTCATAGGGTGTTCAAGTTCACGGTTTCTGGTTCCGTGTTTTGTTTTGAAGATTTACAATTGCCCATCCCCATAAGAATTGTATTTGCTGTTTTCAAAGCTGGAATTTCTATGGTCTGCCTAACATTGTTGGCATTAGTATGCACAAGCTCCTCATTAATAGTTGTGACCTCCTGGAGCTTGGAAGAGACAAGGTAAAAGCAGTGCAGCCAATAAAGTATTAATAGTTTACTGGTAGACCACTGATTGTTAGGGATTGTGACTGTTCAATTCAGAAAAACCCCGAATGTAACTTTCTTGATAAATGTACAAGAACAACAAGGGTTCGGTATGTAAATCGAAAGACAGTGTTCAGGCGGAGCTCCGGATCAACGAAAAGGCCAGTTTCAATTTCATTCGCCCCTCCTCTCTGCCCTAGACGCCCCTGGACGCAAGCAAGTAAGGAATCCTTTCCAAAACAACTGATTTTGGACAACGGGTTGGAGAGGAGTTTCGAACGATTCGACGTCTTAAAAGATTGCTTAATGGTCACGTTGCCCCTTTACAAAGGAATATAAATTAAACTTGGAATAAATACTGAATATAAAATTAACCATCGCGGACCCCTGAACCCATCCTCCGAACGCAAGGTGGAATCAATGGCGGCCGAGAAGTTTATCGTGCTGGTGCTTTTGCTTGGATTTGTTGCCCTCGGTACAGTATAAGCTCCCTTTTCTCTTGACAGTTCAATCCATGAGAACGAGAAATGGGCATTGCATTTACCGGATTAAGTAACTGTATTTTTATGCCATTGTAATTTATGTCAACCAAAAAAAATCTTCTGTAATTAATTGTTTAATAGCAATCAGACCAGGTCCGTGCTGTACTCTTACGAAGTCTTGGATACTGGTGTCCCTAAGATTGCATTCGATGAAATATCATCGGTATAGGACGGGATTTGAGCATTTGGGTTAGAGCTTGGTAATTTGTAATTGCTTATTATTGATCATGGTTTCGAATCTCATGGACTTCATTTCAGCTCTTCACATACAAGATAGTCCCCAGTGCTCAATACTGTTACATAGGTAAGTTGTCATTCCTACCCCAATTCTTTGGGCAATTAGCTTGCAATATGCGGATACTAGGTTTTTCCCTCACAGGAAACCTGTCATGGTTATCAAATGCTGATTGTTTGTTTAGGCTGTCATTTTAGCAGCCTTCCCAGTTTACAGTGAGAACTCGAAACCACTTACACATGGAGATCAATTCTTAATAAAAAGACGAAACCAGGGTCTTCTACGCGGTACCCACTATGATTAGCTTGTGATGTAATCCAACACACTGACATATTCTCCGGTGTAGATAATGTTTGAGATGTAATCCAGGGTTGGTCGTGCTCTTTTCATTTCTCGGAAATTTATTCCCTGCCGTTATAGCCCAGAGGATTGCTGCACGGCGCGTCCTGGAAATTAGTAGCCCCTCACAACAGAATTTTAGAAGCTTCATAGCAGGATATCCTGAATTGCTTGCTATGGGCTACTGACGTCCAGATAAACTCTTATGGTGGGAATTAAATTCTCTGTTGGAAATCTGATATGTTGATTTAAGACTAAAGAGCCTGGCACGCCTGGTTGATAGTTGAAATAGGTCATTAGTCCATAGAGTCCAATATGGAAGTCCTTGGACAGTCTTGAATTTTGTTTTTGGTAATTGTATGCATGTATTTTCGGATAACTTCTAAGCATGCGAGAAATCTCCGGATAATTGTGTTTAAGAAGTATCAGAATCCTCAAACTGGATGTAATTTCCGCTTGAAGTAGTAGTATCAATGCATATATTTTTTCTGTTATTGCAAAAGATGTGGGTGGTAGGTTGAAGTTTTGAACTGTATATTCCCATTTGTATTTTTACCACTATAGCTAGAAGAAAAAGTGGATCATCATTGGATGCTAAACAAACTGTCACCACCCAAGAAGTTACGTTGGCAACTAGGTCTTGTGATATTTGAAAATTTGCTGAGCTTGGAGTTCAGGAGAAATAAAATATTGCCAACATTGAATGTTTTTTTTTTTTAACAAGAACGGGTATGGGATTATATTAGTCTTTGGCCAAAATGCCTTTCACCGGTTACATTTGGTCGGGCATAGCCCTTAAACTTTCTTCCACTAACTGATCAAAGCCCCCAAATCCTGGGTACCTGCAAGTTTTACTCGAGACTATCGAGTCTATCTCTGTTATTTTCCCTATCTTAAATAGGCAAACAAACTGATTCAGCAAAATGCAGAAAAACATGACAATCTTTATGGAATGGAGTCCCAGGTCTGAATGGAGTCCCAGCTCTCAATTCGTCTGCCAAGAGACAGCCAGCGGAAAGAGGAACTGCCCTGTTGGCTTCCAAATCAGCAGCTTTATTGTTTTCCCTCAAGACGTGGAGGAAAGTTGTAGTGCGGAAAGATTTCATCAAGGTTCTGATTCTTGAAATGATTCTTGCCAATCTAATGTCTACAGGAGAGGAATCCTCTACTAAGACTTTGATAATGGCTTGAGAATCTCCTATAATGCTGACTTCTGAGAGGCCAATAGCCTTCGCTTGCTTGAGACCTTGCAGAAGTGCCAAGGCTTCAGCTTGCATGCTGGTGGACTGCCCTAATCCCCAAGCGAACTTTGCCACTGTTATGCCCTCTTTATTTTTTATAATTCCTCCTGCCCCAGCCAATCTAGGATTGCCTTTCGCTGCTCCGTCGAAGAACAAGGAGAATCTGGATTACCTGAGGAGCAAATCCGAAAGATCATTATAATTTCATCAGAGAAATGGAGGTCCATCGAGGCACCCCAATCTAAGTCATGTTGGCCCAGATTCAAGTCCGGCAGATAATCCCCAAGACTTTCCTTCCAAAGGCATTTTGTTTTGATGATGATGAACTGTGAATTTAGACTTTCATCTCTGAAAACTCTTCTATTACGCTCGAGCCAGATCTGCCAGCAAGCGAATTTCGGCAAGGAGAGCCATGCAGCTATGAATCTTTCATTTTTTGGGAGCGTTTCTGGGTAGTAATTCCGCCAGTTTGCAAAAAGATCTGATATAGACATGGGTAAAATGAATTCAGATTTCTAGTAACTCAAAAGGCCTTGCCAGATTTCTCTTGAAAATTTACAGTCCAGAATGATACGCTAAGCGTTCTCCTCACTGTCACAGCATAAATGGCATCGAGAGGGACCATGAAATCCTATCGTCTGCAATCTGTCAGCTGTTAAAATCCCTCTGTGGCATAACAGCGAGCAAAAAGAGTCGATCTTAGGCATGGATTTGCAGTTCCAGATCCCGTTCCAAATAGTAGGGTTGGGGGGACATAAGGGCGATCATGAAGGCTCTTGTAAACTTGCGTCATCGTGTACAGCCTTGGGGCGGCTCCCCATCCACGGGCGTCCTTCTCACCCACGCGCAGAGGCGCCATCCCGTTTAACAAGGTAATAAGAAGGTCGCGTGCTTGAGATAGGTCAGGAGGGACGGGAGGAAGTCTCCTGCGCAACTAGATTCTGCCTTCCCATTGCGAGATGTCCCATAGAATGCTACAACCTGCGTTATCCAACCACAAACGCAACGCATAAAGAGAGCTGTGAGACGATAAAGGGGGGTGCATCATAATGCTGTCTTCCCATATCTTGCATTCTTTGCCGTTTCCTGGAATCCAATACGCTCTGTCTCTGATTAAAGGGACTACTTTGTGGCAGAGTTTGATCAGCTGCGAGCCTGTGGTGGGTAGAAGGGCATCTAAACATCTCTTCCTCTTTCACCTGAAATATTTCCTCCAAAGAGCTCTTTGCGCCCAACCTGGATGAGGTCCAATGATTCTCTAGCAGATCTTGGTTCCCATGGCTATGTTTTGGAGGCTGAGATCCTTAAAGTTAAGGCCTCCTTCGCTCTGGGGCTTGCAGATTTTCTCCCAACTTACCAAAGGGATTTTCCTGTCATTATGATTGCCCCCTTTTCAGAAGAACTTGCGAATGAAGGCTTCCATTTTTTTTATGATGCCTGAAGGGGCTAGAATTACAGAGGATTGAAAAATGGGGAGGCTACAGAGAACGGACTTGATGAGGACAGATTTGCCAGCGAGATTTAGCCATGAGAACCTCCAAGCTTGGATTTTGGCCTTAAATTTGTCCAACAGAGGGACCCAATCTCTGCTGTAAGCCAATTTGCGGAAGATGGGGAGGCCCAAATATGAAAAGGAGGACCAGTTGAGGGAAGCAGTAAAGCCCAGAATTCTTGAAATGGCAAAAAGGGTGGAAGCTGAAATATTCCAACAAATTTTTTTATACTTGCCACTGTTTAAATTGTTGCATGTAGCTTCACTGTAGTCGTCCAGGACCTCCTTGAATCTTGAAGCAGATCTGGCGGAGGCAGCCCCTAACAAGAGGGTGTCATCAGCGAATAGGGTATGATTAACATTTTTTACCCCTCTTGCTATATTGAGCCCCAAGATCTCTTGGTCAACCAGTTTCTGGTCCAGATAGAAACTCAGGACAGAGACATGAAGGACGAAGAGGAGCAGAGAGAGGGGGAAACCCTGCCTAAGCCCTCTTGAGGCTTTAAAAAAGCCAGCTGCTCTCCCATTCACCAGTGGGGCGATCCAAGGATCATCAATACAAGCACGGATCCATTTTAAAAAGCCCATTCCAAAGCCAAATTTTTTCAGGACTTCCCAAAGAAAGCTAAGTTTGACCCGATCAAAAGCATTAGCTAAATCTAATTTAACTACCATACCTTTCTCTTTGCGGAGCTGGCTCGAGTGAATCGCCTCTTGCACCAGGATGAAGTTGTCAGCACGCTGTCTCCCCTGAACAAATCCGCCTTGGTTTTCCGGGATGATGGCTGGAAGAACACCTTTTACTCTGTTGGCAATAACCTTTGTGATTAATTTGTATCCAATATTGCAGAGAGAGATGGGGCAGAACCGATTGAATTCTTTAGCACCCTTTTCCTTGGGGATGAGGGCAAGAAAAGCTGAATTGGTGCTGCACCCAATTTTCTGGCAAGTTTGGGATTTCAAAATCATTTTGTAGAGGTCTTTCTCCACAATCTGCCAACAGATTGGAAGGAATCTTGCAGTGAAGCCATCCGGGCCTGGGGCTTTGTCAGGCTCCATGTCGGAGAGAGCATCTTTTATTTCTTGTATAGAGATCTTCGCCTCGAGCTGTTGATTCATTGAAGGAGAGATCCTAGGGGGAACCGCCTCCAAAAATTTGGATTTTGGGTCCGTCACGCCCTCTTCTCTATACAGGTTTTGAAAGTGATTGAAAGTTGCTCTTTTTATGCTATCAAAGTCTTTGTGAGTCGAGTTGCCATCTTTGATTTCTGCGATAGAATTGAAGCTCTTTTTGGCTTGAGCTTGTTTGTGAAAGAAGGCAGAATTTCTGTCTCCTGCTTTAAGCCATAAACTCCTAGACTTCTGTCTCCAATGCTCTTCCTCCGAAAGGCAAGCTTTATGGAAGATTTGTTGGAGCTCAGCTTCCTTGTCTAGAACTTCTTTAGTGATTTCTGCATCTTCACTTTGAGCATGGTATTGGGCGAGATTGTCTTGGGCCTGCTTTTTCTCTTTTGCAGGGGAGGGGAGGGATTTGGCCCAAGTTTTAAGGACCGCTTTCAGTCTTCTAAGTTTTTCTTCCCAGATGTAGAAAGGAGAACCTTTCACTGGCAAATTCTAACAGTCTTGAACCAGTGTCAAAAACACTGGTTCCTTGACCCAAAGAGGGTTGAATCTGAAGGGGATGGGTCCAAAATCTTTGTGGCCTAACATCTCAAGCAAAATGGGCTTATGATCTGAAGCCCTGCATGGGAGGATATGCAATCTGGATTCTAAGCCCAGCAGAAGGAAGGAGCTCTGTACCAAACATCTATCAAGTCTAGCAGCAATGTGACTAGGACCTATTCTTTTGTTAGACCAGGTGTACTTACCATTTTCTGGGGGGATGTCAAGCAGATCCCAGTCCTGCATGAGGTCTTCCACCATTCCCTTGCAGGATCCCTTATGATTGTGCCTCCTCGCTTTTCCTCCATGCGCATGGTAAGGTTTAAATCCCCTGCCACAATGATGTTTTCCAAGTTTTCTAACTTCGACAGTGGTCTGATGGAGTCCTAGCACTCCCTTTTCTCCCCTATATTTGCTGGAACATAGACATTGAAAAGGCTGACTGCCTCCCTAGAGTCCAAAGGCTGGAGCTTCAAAAACAACCAGTGTGTGTTGTGCAACTCGGAGACCAGCCTATACTTGAGAGGATTCCAGAGGGAGCTCAGACCCCCAGAGGCTCCCCGTGCTGAAATTGCATGTCCGCTGCTTCCTTTCCAATTTTTTTTACTGATTTGGAGAAACTCCTTGTCCTCCATTTTGGTCTCCTGAATCAGAAGAATGTCTGGGGCTTCTCTTCTTATAAGGCTTCTCGTTGCTTCTTCTTTCACTTTGCTCCCCATTTCTTTGTAGTTCCAGGAGACGATCTTCATCATTTATTTTTATGACGATGGGCTCCCTTGGAGCCCTGCACTTGGTTTTTGTTCATCTTCGGATTTTTTCCAAGGAGTTCTCCAAAGTGGGTTGACTACCCCGAAGCTTGTCTTTGTAAGTTTCCTGATCTCTCTTTTCTCTAGTAGATTTGCGGCCTCTTGCAGATCTTCTGACCGATGTCTGCATGTCTCCTATTTCTCCATCCTCCTCAGACTCCTCCGAGTCATGATCCTCCTCGGATGCTTCTGTTTGCTTTTCCTTATTTCTTGCCGTGGCGCTTTCTTCAGGTCTTGCATCTGCTGGAGTCGTTTTTTCCGGAGGTTTATCTTGCTTATCTTCTTCCTGAGGAATCTCTTTAGCAGAGCTTAAGACCTCATACCTGTTTTCTTGGCTTTTTGGCGTGGGAGCATTCTGGGTGGAGGCAGGATGGGGGCCATGTACCCCAGGTTTCTTTTGGGATGCCTTTGACCTCTTGACCCGATTCCAGCCCTCTTCCTTACCTTTCTTTGTTTCCCCTTTGTTCGGGAAACCTCTTGCAAAATGGCCATAGATATGAAATTTACGACATCTGAAAGGGAGTTGCTCATAGTCCAACACCTGCACATGTGTCCAACTGTCGACCTTTAATTTGATGGCCTCTGGAAGCCCCACCTCTAAGTCCACCTCGACACAGATTCGGGCGCAATCGTACTGATCATTGTTGTTTGCTCTGTCAATGAATTTTCCCAAAGAACTTCCTATGTGCTTGAGGGACTCCCAGTTCCAACAATGCATTGGAAGGTTAGGAAGCCGAACCTAGACAGGGACCGCCGTTGGGACATCCATGGTCGGATCGAAGTCAGGGGTCCATTTGTTGAGGTAGAGACCCTGAGGTCCCATGAAATAAGGCCCATTCCTGAAGATCAGGTCTTTGTCCTCCTTTGTGTTGAACTCGAACAGGAAGAAGCCTCTACCCAGAAAATAAGAGGTGACATTGTTTTCGATCAACAGAACCCAGTTTTTGATGACCCAATTTTCCGTCGATTTTGGCGAGGGCCAGAGGCCCGTGAATTGACCCACCAGGGCACGATCTGCCAGGGACAAAGCTACCTGGATCGGGCCCTCAAAAGGGAGGTTTACCTCCGGAACATCGTCGAGCATTATGACGAATTTAGGGACTGTGGACTTCTTCTTTTTGGGCAGCGAAGCAAGGAGAGAGGAGAAGGCTGCTTCAACTTCCGGGGATGGGGCTTGCGAGGGACCAATAGGTGAGCCTTGGTCCTCCATGGCAAAGCACAAATCAGAAAGATCGATCTGTACCAAGCAAGGGCAGGAAGTGAGGCATCTCCAGTCCAGAAAGAAGGAAAAGGGATCTGATCAGACCCTGCAGGAGCCGAGGGCCGATCCAAGCAGAACAGACAAGAGCAGGAGGCTCAGCGAGGGCTGGGAGAAGGGCAGGAGGGAGGGACCTAGCAGATCCGAGCAAACCCGCGGTCAGGAGGACCAGGGTCAAGGGCGGAGTCGACCGAGAGGGCGGCGCCCAGACTCAGTCTGCGCAGAGCAGAACACAGCGAGGGCAGCAGCGCGATGTACAGAACACAATGTTACTTACCAACACAGAATGTTAAAATGCCTTCCCTAAATTAAAAAAAATACAGATTTATAAAAAAACTTACAGATTTATCAGCACTCTGTAAATTCATGCCACCTAAAATTTGTTTGTGATCAAGATACGACCCTTTAAAATATTCCTTATTAGTAAAATTCATTTAACATAGCAGTCACCTAAAAATGAATAGATATTGTGATTAGAAGGTTTGATAGACCAAGTTGGTTTGAAAGGAAATTTGTTCATTTGTTGTTGATGGCCAGGGGCTTCTTCTGTTGCTTTGCCTTTTCTGATTTAGCCATATTCATTTTCTTTTCAATGAAGCAGAGTTGGTGATTGAGGAGAAAAAATGTGCTTTAGCGAAAAGGGAGTTACTCATTGTTGAGAGGGATATTATTAGAAGAGAAGTCCAAAGATATTACATTTAGAGAAGTCCAAAGATATAAGAGAGAAAAATATCTTAGCCATATTATCTTTTCTAATTTAGCCATAATTCTTTTATTTTTCAATCTTGCAGAGTTGTTGATTGAGGAGAAAAACTCTGCGTTAAAGAAAAAGGAGTTGCTCATTGTTGAAAATGAGAAATTATTAGAAGTGAAGTCCAAAGATATTATCGTATTGCAGAATGAGATCGATACAATTCAGGTGACAAAACTTGTGCATAAATGAAACTTCTGTGTACGATTGTTGTTCATGACACATGCTCATGAAATTTATATATTTGAACTAATCATACTTTGGTGTTCTACAGTCTACACGATATTTTCCAAGCAATATTTAAAATCAGTTTAATCATGATTTTTTTTTTTCTTCTTTTAGTAGGGAGCCTATAATACCATTACCCCATAATTGCCAACACCATTGTTTTTCTGGGTATGTCGGGGATTGCAATCAAAGCACATGCCAAAAATTTCTTGTGTTTATTTAAGCCATAATAATAGGCTGTAGTTATCGTCTTTAAAGGGCTAAGAAAATATGCCAAAATCCCTTTTGCCTCTGGTAGGGCTCACGCTAATACAGAGTAGCTATCCTTGTAAAGGCCCAATAATTTGTATCATTCTCCTTTTCATCATATGTGGAAGTTTGTTAGATGATGAAGAAGTTTCCCACAAGCATAGATTTTGGTATACAAGCGAGTGTTAGCTAACAAGCACAGGTAGGTTCTGGTCTATATATTATATTGACTTACCGTGGTTCGATTCTAAATCATGATCTATAATTATCGGGCACACAGCCATTTTGATGAAGACTAAGAGGAAACAAAAAGAGGTTAGGAAGGTTCATATGAAATTGACACCCCATTAGAGGCATTGGTTAAAATCGCAGCACATTACTAGGACCTTGTATTGGGGTGGTGTACTCTAATTGCATGTTGATCAAGAGGGTGTCCAGATAAGTTAAATAGTATAAGTTCCTACTTAGCTACTCCTTTTATCATGTGTATTTTTCATCTCTTTTATTTATTATTAGAAATTATGAGGTTATTTTTCTCCTTTATCATTTGTTTATTTATTTCCATATTTTTTCTTTCATATTAGAATTTATGAAGTTTTTGTTTCCTGTTTATTTTTGTGTCATTTGTTTTCTATGCTTGTCTGTCACACATGCATTTATGAATAGTCAGTGTTTTAGTGTTTGTGTGTGAAAGTTTGCGCTTAGGTACATGTATGAGTACAGGACTACCATTTTGAGAATCATAGGTTGTTGGCTATAGGGTGCATTTTAAATCATATCTTTACACCAACTAGTATGGACCATAGTTTTAAAATCTGGCCTGGTTTGAACTGGAACTGGTGTGGGGATAAAACTGATCAGACCCCATGGCAAGACTAATCAGTAGAACTAAGCTTACATTATGCATCATTGTTAATGGATGTGTAAAAAGAAACTCCATTATAAACCAGAGGAAAGAAACCGTAAGACATGGGAAATGCAGCGGAAAGTGGTTAAATAAGTAATGTTAGAAGGGAGCCTAACAAAAGAACAAATCTAATCAAAAAATTGAAGCCATAATAAAACATCATAGAAGTGTAGCTAGATCATACGAGTGTTTTGTAACTTTAGTTGTGCTAAACAATTAGACACCACTAATATTTTCTAGACATTGCAGCGTTTCATCAAATTATAATATTTTGTATACTCTCTATAGAATGATAGGAATGGACTCCTTAAAATGACCAGAAGTTCACTTTGCCTAACTTTTTGATAGCTTATAAACCTCTAAACAATGGATTGTTTATGACTTTCTTTGGTGCACTTATGCTCCATAATCCATTATGTTTAGTATGCGTTGTATATATGCCATTTTGATATTGATATTTCCTTATTTAATATCATATTTACCCACAATAACATAGTATGAAAATCAATATTTATGGCATTATGAGAGTAAACTATTTATGAAACTTTTGGCTTACATATATAAATGTTGACTTATCAATATTTATGACATTTATGAGGTTCAAACATTTATGAAACTTGTCCTATGTATATTAAGGTTGACTTGTATTAAGTTTTTATTTCAAAATCACACAACTAAATCTTGTCAAAAACCCAACAAGCTCAAAGTAGGGAGTCATCTTTGTGACTCATCAAACTTGATACCAAACTCCACAATAGCTTGGCTT
Source organism: Pinus taeda (assembly GCA_000404065.3). Taxonomy (NCBI): domain Eukaryota; kingdom Viridiplantae; phylum Streptophyta; class Pinopsida; order Pinales; family Pinaceae; genus Pinus; species Pinus taeda. The sequence continues at coordinate 88,240 of APFE030673702.1, read as the reverse complement.
GTTAAAAATACTTATTCAAAATTTCATAAGAAAGATCAAGGATTTCCCATTTCATGCAAATCCATTTAAATTTATGGCACAACATAGACATAAGTTTTAGTATTGTTTTTTTTGGTAAGCATGGAATTCTTTTATATAATAGTAAACATTACATATTTACATGTCAAGCCAAAATTTCAATTTGGGAAGCCTGTTTGGAAGTAATGATCAAATTGTTATGGCTTAAGGTTGTTATTGTTTTGGTCCCTGCCATTATTGAGAAAAATTTCATGACATTGAACTAATTGGCCCTTAGCCTTAATAGCATAAAATCAACTATGATACCTGTGTTAATGTTTGTAGCTCAGGTAGGTACTTCTACACCAGCCTAAGTGTCTAGACATGCAGAAGTTGCCCAAAGTCTCCTTAGGACACTTGCTCAAGTATGAGTAAGTTGTAACGACCCATCTAAACTAATCCACTAATATAAAGTTTTAAACTTTATATTAAAACAGATATGATAAACTTTAAAATAAATATGGTTAAACTTTATAAATATAAATTTTAAACTTTATAAAATATATAAATTAAACTTTATAAATATAAAATTTAAATTTATATGATATATAAATTAAACTTTATAAAATATAAATTTTAACTTTATAAAATATATAAATTAAACTTATAAAATAAACTTAATAATAAAGAAAAAAAGAAAAAAAGAAGAAACACCCTTATATAAAAGGGGACGCATAAACCAAACGGGATATATATAACAAAGTACATATAACAGTAGAGGTAGAAATATCTAAGGGTCGCATAATGCATGGAAGGCGTGTCGGGAGGAGGGAAGGTGGTGGCTACAGGTAGGAGGGCGGCTGCCGCCAAACCCGCATTTAAAACCGGATATCTGAACCGAGAAGAGGGGGCAAGAACGGAGTTAGAAAGCAGGAGGAGGAATTCAGCAGTGACAGCGGTCTGCCATTGGAAGAGCTTTAATCTGTCTGAGGTTCTGGGCACGGGGGACAGTGAGCTTCTGTGAGAAGCTTACTGGATTGAGTAGCCAACCTCTGCTCAGTCTGGCTGGGTGGAATTGGTCTCCCGGTAATTGGAGCAGAGCAGTAGCAACATCATCAACTTCACCAGACTAGATAGATCAAATAGCAGTTCAGGTAAGTACAAAATCATAATTTTTACGGTTTCTGTTTCCTGTTTTCCGTTTTCCAGTTTTGGTTATTACACATGGTATCAGAGCCAGTTTTCAAACCCTTGGGATCTTACAGGCCCTAGAAGTAACTAATCCCTGATTCCCTATAGCTTTGCTTAAGCATCCACTGGCTAATTTAGGTTGCAGACAAATTAGCTTCATATTGTAAGTCTTTTCATTCTCCTTGTCTGTAGATGATCTATAATGTTCATTAAAACTAGAACCCTCTTGGTATGCAATTGGCAAAATATGAGGCCGTTTTTCCTATAAATAAATATCATTTGGGTTAATATTTGCAATCCAAGACTGAGGATACTGTTCAAATGATGCCCATAGGATTTTAGGAAAGGCAATATTGCGTTCTGACCCCAACCAGACTTTGAGAACAGAGTCAATTTAATCTTTCCAATCTGACTTTCTACTCAACTTGGAATGGTCCTCCAGGTACATAATATGTTTTTACTACTAAATTTTTTTTGAATGTAATCCTCGGATTTAAAAAAAAATGACTGGCATGCATATATGGTACGAAGGCACTGTGCCATATATATCAAATTGTACTGAAAATCTAGAATAAATATACAGAAATAGATATAGAGCGTGTGTAATTATTGGCGATGGTTAGTGGCAGTTGAGGGAAAATTTTGTCATTCCAGATAGTTGAAGTGTCTTTAAATAAGGGAGGGTGTAACAATCTTTGCTATAGCACATGCCCACAAGGCGACAAACAACATCCATGGCTATGAATAATGGTATTCGTATAAAAGCATAAGCAAGACACATGTAGCACAGAGCATGCATACATACGGTCGAGGAGAAATGCATGGAAACAATTAATGTACAGTGAGAAGAAGAAAGGCAAGGGGATTGAATTGATGAGAATTATTTTTAATTCTTTCATCATATTGTACGAGCGGCTAATCGAATTCGCCACATCTTACTGTCAGCCTACAACAACAACCATGAGCGTAGCGAGGACCAAATATAGTGTTAATCGAACCTGTGACGTCAAACACAGAGTTAATATTGTTAACCAAGAGATCAAGAATAAATAATAAAGTTTTGGTGGGTACTTGGGGGTTGCTATTGTGTCATCAAGACCTAGACTGTATCGACCTGTGGAAGGAAAGCCGAGATGCATGTCGATTTACTTCTTTTGTCTAGTCGGTGGGACAAATATTCAATGACGTGTGGCAGTGATGAGATACAAAAAAAAAACTAAAAAGTAAAAATGTAGAGGAACGATGAGAAGTGCTTATCTTGATTTCAATATTAAATAGAATTATAATGAATATGAATAAAAGAGATTTGGGTCGCTGGGATGGCTGACAGAGTCAGGAGTGGTGCCCAAGGAACAGAAGGGCATAGAAGGGATGGGCTTGTCTTCACTGTTAGAATTGAGGGCTCAGCTCTATAAAACCCAAGAGGAAGCCAAGTGCAACAAAGACGTCGCCCCTAACGTTAATTGCACCGCGCAAGGAGGAATAATGTCCCTCACGATATCTTCTTCAACCAGAACTCCGACGTCGAAGATCGAGCTAAAAAAAAAAAAAAAATTGTGCAAGAGAAGTTATCACCAACCAGGGATCTAGCGAGGACCGAATTATTTCTTTTAAAATTACCTTTCAATCCGCTACTGTTACAGAGTTTCTTCAGGTCCTTCAATATGCCATCTGATTCACCATTCTGATTTACAAACCATTTTATTTATTTTAGATGTTGTTGGAGCAGATGGCGGCACAAGAACTAACAAAACTGGATTCTGGGCAATTACAACAATTAGAAGAGGAAACAGACCTCTGACTCGCGCAGATGAGGGCAGAAAACAATCAGGCTATGCTGAGGCACATAAAGGAGAGAATGTTAACGAGCAAAAAAAAAAAAAAAATTTAAGGAAAAGGAGGACAAAACGGTTAACAAGCAAAATTTGATCGAGGAGAATCAAGATTTAAAGAAAAAGGAGAGAATGGTTACGAGCAAAATATAATTGAACAGAATCAAAATTTAAAGAAAAAGGAGGCACGAGTATGTAACATTGTATGTCCAACTCCTGTTCCTCAAACATTACAATTTATGACGTATAATATGCCAAATAATTTAGAATCGATTGACGGTCATAGCCCTGTTATTTAAATATTGTCATTAAAAAATTGTTTGAAAACTCTTCAACTTTTTTATTTTTTATTTTTAGTAATCAGAGGCAAATCATTGGAAAGAATTGAGTTTTATATTGTGAATTTTGAGTTCTAAATATCTGATGCTTCCAATCAGTTAGACGAAATACCTGGGATTCAACAGATCCTCTGTTTCTCGGGGTTCAATTTTATACGAAATAATGTTAATTGCAGAATTTTATTGTAATGTGGAATTCATTTTTGTAACACACCCACATCCCCTTAAAATTCTGAATTTGAGCAGATGTTTAAAACATTACGCATGTGCCCAATCTCCAATTCAATTATTCATATCATATTTCTATCATGCTATGTGTTAAGTGCCATGCATCACAAGTCTCTAGTCAAAGTTCAACATACAGCGCAACCGAAGATGTCTAAGGATTTCCTCATGTATCGTTCTTCTGCCACAGTAATCCTAAATCCACAAGAGTTCATGGACATTTGATTAAGAGTTGATACTAAATACCATATAGCATATGACCCAAGTCTATCTTACCAGTCACCGCACGAGTTACTTAAATACTCTCATACAGAGAGATTAGAATTAGAGTAATCAACCTCTGAAAGTCCTATAGTAGAGTGTCAGGTACTTTGAGAAGAAGGGGAATGATAAGATGGTTAGGTATTTTAAGAAGAGGGGAAAATATAAGGTTTTTCTCCTTTGGCTTAAGTAAAACAATTTCAATTTTGTGAGATCATAGTGGCAAACTATAGCCATTTTAATCCTGATTAGCTTTGTAAAATTGCCTAATTTTTCCATATTTACAATGTAATTGCACATAATTAGCCGTGAAGTTGGCCATTCATTCCAATTAATCCAATATTTTCGCACATTAAGATTTCCTTTGCTTCCTAGAAACATTTTGGACATTGAGTTTATGCTTAGAGTTTTCCATGAGGCAATCCAAAATAGGGGCAAGCCACTTAGCATTGTCCGCATTTTCAATCATCTCAGATTTCCTTGCATTCTTAGAATTGTGTTCAGCTGGGTTACTGCTGGAGCTTTCCATGAATCACTCCTACAGTTGGTTATAGCCCCTTTATCTTTATATGGCCAATGAACTATTCACGTACTCAAATTTAATCGGGTGAATACAGGCCTAATGATTATATTGAGTTGGCCAGTCATTCCAAAAATACGTTCTTCCTTCTGATATTTCCTTGCATTTCTACAAACCTGTTTAATATTTGAGTCTGTGTTTTGTGTGAAAGCATTATAATGTGCAACCCACTTTCTGTTTATGACGTGTGTGACGGGTTGCATTTTCAACCGTCTGGTTAACTATACTACTTCTCTCTGCATGCCCATTCAGTGTTGCTCTGCTTATTAGGTGGCTGCGTAACTTTCTTTTAAGTATTCTTTGCTAGATGTGCATCTTTCTTTACTATCGTTATCTTAGCATTAGTAATTTTGCTGCTGCCTATTGTATTTTAATGTTACTGAACATATATCAACAACGAAAGGTAGTGTAAGGTGGCTTTGTAAGGTGTTGACTTATGATATCTAATATAATGCACGAAAACCCCAATACTTAATTTTTTAATAACTATGGTGGGATACCTCTACTTTGTGATTTTGCTCCAAAGTAATGCCCAGTCTTAAATACTATATTGGCATATATCTGTACGCCGTGATATAGATCCACAGTAACTCGCTGGCTTACTAACTTGGCTTTTAATATGATAAAAAGGTGCTCAACTCACTGACTGAGCAGGTTACACTGTTTTACTAAGCAGGTTGAGGATAGCCACAGCGTTTAACTTGTGGCTATGTGAGGATTGTATGGTTGTAAAATTGAATAAAAAAAAAAGGCTTAAATAAAAGTCATTTGTATTGTATTTAGTTGGAGTGTAGAGTTAATGATGCCTAGACCAGATTGTGCGAATTTCAATCTGCAAAGTTCTGTTGGATGATTTGCAATAGCAACACCCTTACTACTACACACACTAGATCGCAGTATATTTTGCAGAATGGTGCTATCCCTATCACATGAAAAATATTGTTTGTGACTAATAATATTTTGTATCATTTTCAGCTGCTTTTGATATTTTGTTGATTTAACTTGAAGGAAAGTAATGAGATTGGATGATTATAAACAACCGCAGAGATAGTTGAGTGAATTTACAAACCCTTCAAAATAAACGTTGAATGAAACATGGAATATAAATGTTCAATAATGCAGAGCACTTTCTAGTGGCACTATGGTATAGAAGTCATTTCCAAGTACAGCCAATCAGTAGATCATAAAACTTCAATTTGGTCTAGTACACACTTCTATGCCCTTTATATATGCAACATATATTCTTTTAAAATTGTAAGAGCTGGGTTTCCAATTAATGGCAAGTTCATACTAAGAAATAATCATGTCTATGAATAGGAGTAAAATATAGAAGCCATCACTGTAATTCTTACAATACAAAATTGAGTCTCATTTTAAGAGAGTCCGGTACAAAGAATGAGGAGTAGGTACTTATCAGTTTTAGCAAAAGCAATTCACCTCAAGAATAAGGATAATAAGAAAATACTAAACTAGTATGGCTTGTTCAAAGCCTGGTTACAAAGACATGAAATCTAACTTTGGGAGAAGGGTCAGTTAGGCTTGCTTCTTGAATATCACATGCTGTGAAAGTAGGCAACGCAACCAATCAGGAAAAGAGCTTGGATTACCATGATTTCAGTAAAAGTGGATGTCGCACAGTGTTGGTGCCTTTAGTCCTCGGTCACTCAAATTTCAAAGTAGGATGCAGTGGAAACATTAAAAGAACTATTTTTCTTCCTTGCCTGATCAACTGCAATATGTAGGCCACTGACCTACATTTTATGTCCAATTTGACTATTGATCTGAATTTATCCTTTAGTTGACCCCAACCTACATTTATGGTATACTGTTGAACTGTATCTCTTCTAGATTTTGATCATGACATGTCTATGGTAAATTTTCCGGCTAAAGGACAAACTGATATGGAACCAGAACAACCCTTCTTTTTATAGATTTAATCCATATCCAAGTAATATATTCAGAATATAAATATGTATGACCTTCCTTAAATGTAATAGTTAGATTGAGGTATGGCGGGTATGTTACCGACGTACATTGGAACGAGACATTTAACATTTTTCAATTGTGGATGTTATTTGGTAAATAAATTTTAGATGTTTTACCTTAGGAGCTAATAATCATACACTTTTGCATTATTCATATTAGGATAGAATACCCTGCATTAGGACAAGGAGGTCGCGAGACCACCCTCCTTGACCTCGGTACCAGTAAGATCTGCCTAGCGGATAAAAATAGCAAAACTATACCCGTTTATGAATGTGAAGTCGCAAAAGAAAATTATGTATTAAATTTGGTTGTCTACCTCAAAATTTTTATAGAATTTTATTATGTGTTCAGGAACCATTACAATGGTAAGGACGTATGAGCGATGACGACGTGATCAGGCAGCATCACCACCATTAATGCCGCCACCGTCGCCATCATCATCCCCATCACCATCGTCACCACCAAGACCATTATCAACATCAATCGCCCCACTGCCGGAGTTGACTGTGATAATGAACTCTTTGGAAGCCTTATTAGAGACATTAAAAGAATCAACTAAGGGTAAAAGTTAAAACCAAAGAGGAATTTCAGCATGTAGCCACCAGTTCAGTGGAACCAAATAATTTTGAGCCCAGAAGATCGAAAGTAGACATTTCTAGGGAGCTTCAGAAAATTAGACTCCGAAAACTCTCAGGAGGTCGAGCAGGTGAACGTGCTGAAGCATGGTTAGAAGGAACAAACAGATGCTTTAGGTTAAGAGAATATTCTTCTTCGGCAAAAACAAAAATTGCCTTATTTCAATTAAAGGAAAGTGCCTTGATTTGGTGGGGAAATCTGGAAAAACAGCTGCACCTTACATCGGATAATGTTCCTTGGGAACTATTTGAGGAAAGGTTCCGCGCGAAGTATTTACCTCCATACCTATGTTGCAGGAAACATGGTATAGAGGTCCGTTTCCATACGGAAACGGGTACGCAACGCGGAAACACGTTTGGTACGGCCGTGAAACGCATTTCTGGCTGTACTGCCACGTTTCCAGAACGGAAACGTGGCCGGGTACGCAACGCGGAAACACGTTTGGTACGGCCGTGAAACGCATTTCTGGCTGTACTGCCACGTTTCCAGAACGGAAACGTGGCCAGTACTGCTGAAAACGCGTTTCAGGGCCATACGACCCATGTTTCCTCATTAACTTGTGTTTTCTTTAATTTACTTTTAGGGTATGTTAGTGACTTCTTGTTGCTTCTAGATGCGTGTCTAAAGTTATAAAAGTGAATTTTTGCCCTAGTGTTGATATGCAGTTCATCAGGAAGTTTGAGGGATATGCAGTTCATGGTAATGTTAAATTTTTAAAGTAAAAGTGATATTCTCCTTTATTTTTCATATTCATCCTTTTACTTAAATTTTTAACATTACCATGAAATGACTCAGGATGTTTGAGAGTGGTTTCGCCCTCATTGGATTTCATATGGAGAAAGTAGAATTTTAGATCTCACTCAAAATCTAGCAGACTTATTTGTTTTTCAGGATTTCAAGATTGGAGGGATTGCAATGTTTCCATTGGATTTTATCATGTACTAGGGTATGGAACTTGTATTTAATCAATAGAACCAAGCCCTCTATGCAGGGGAAACTCCCAATAATCAAGATCATGTAGGGTACTAGGGTATGAAACGTGTATTTAATTAAGAGCACTAAGGTCGTTCGACTATGTAGGAGGAGACACCCAATACAACAGTGGTCCTTCTAAAGAATAGGATGTGGATGCAGAAAACCTTGATTTGGATCTCTCTCTTGCAGCCTTATAGTCTTTATTGTATTTGCAGCCTCATATATTAATATAAATAAAGGTTGATTTTGAGATTTGGATATATAATTAAAGGTTGCTTTTGGATATTCCGATATTTTTTATTTTCATTATTGTGATCATTCATGAGTAAATGTGATGGTAAATTAAATCTTAATGTTTAAGCGTAATAATTATAATGTATCATTTATGCTTTATGATTGCACATATATATATTTATATATTTTAATATTTTCAATATATATATATATATTCGCGTTTTCCTGTTTCCAAAATTTGGGGAGGTCGCGTTTCTTATCGCTTCCCGTTTTGGAAACTCGTACCCGTTTCCCCGTTTCGTGCAACTTAGCTCCATACTTTCAACAATAGCAAGCCCGAGCCTTTCATACATTAATTCAAGGAAATAAAACTGTGGAAGAATACGAAATAAGGTTTATGGAGCTTGTAAAATACATTCACTACTTAGATTCTGATGAACGTCAAGCTGAACACTTCATATTTGGGTTAAATCCTCGCATCAGAGCCTTGGTAAGCATGTGGAAACCATCATCAGTAGCCGAGGCGGTTGAATGTGGTCATTATGCAGAAGAGCACCTAGGGATCAAAAAAGATATGGGGACAACATAACCTTTACAATCAGGATTTCCAGGAAAGGCTCCCCGGAATCAGAGTAGATAGCTCGAGGCCACCTTATGGTAATAGGTTTACCCCAAGAAATATAGGGACGAGAGCTCCCATGGCAGTAAACACTATAGCTGTGAGATCATCAAACACCAGTCCATGGACATCTCGAAGGACTGCCAATAGAGGAAGAAATTCAGGAGGAATCAACATGAGAGTACGAAGCTCGTTCTCTAGAAATTCACGTCCTGATTCAAGAGGATCAACGCAGCTTAATTGTTGGGGATGTGGGGGACCACATTTTCAACGCGACTGCCCAGAAGCTTCGTCGAATATATTGCATAGGACTGAGGAGGGACCAATATCAAGCAATCAAGGTAATCATAGAATTTATGCAGTAATTAGCAACGACCAAGCAACGCATCAACCCACTATAGCGGGATCTTCAGGTATGGGACAAGGGAATCGTAATGGTCGAACCATTACGTATACTGGGACATAGGGTTCGACAGCTGGGGAACTGCCTGGTGGGCCAAGTTAAGGTCCAATGGGACAAGTATAGTCCTGGATCAGCAACTTGGGAAAATACAAAGGACATATGTCAGAGATACCCTAATCTATGTCAATTTTGAAGAACTTTAAACTATGTTTAGTATATATTTCCTTCACTGCAATCAGAGACTCAAAAACATTTTGAATGATTATAGATAAACGTGAAATTTTGTGACATAAGATATGTTTATCTTCTGCTAGTACGTGGATACCAAAACGATATATGTGGTTCATTTTACTAAATTATAGTTGTCAAAGTAAAGTTAAGACAGTTGAATGATTTTACTTCTGATAGAAATTAAGATATTATAAATCTGATTTTTTTATACATGTCAATATGATCAATGGGATAGAAATTAGGAAGTGCATACATTCTAGATGAAAGTCAAAAGATATGCATGGAATATGGCAAAATATGTTGTACTGTAGTATCATAGATGAATTCATAAGTGAATAATACGTGAGTTATTTTGAATATGTTGATGCACATTTTACGAATGCATAGATAAGTGTATGATTGCAGGTAATAGACAGTTACCGGGATGACCACGTGATGACAGAACCTCAGAACAATTAAAGCTCAAAGTGATTCTATGATAGGGTATTAGCCCTAATTCTACTAGGAGGCGTGGAGGTGTTGCCCACCGTTTATCCTCCGAACCCTGGAGTCATGGGAGGACTGTGTGAATCACGCTCCCCTAGACGTGTGATGATGACTGCCGGATGCCTACTGGGAATCAGGTTGGTATAACCGACGCTGTCACCTTAGAGTTTATGAATGGTTAGTTAGTAAAACTAACGCCATGGCATACTCCAGTAGAGGACGGATAGGATGGGAGCAAAAGAAATTAGGAAGGATAGGATGATTTTATAATAGCTTGGGAACCTGGATAGGGAAAGACATGTCCATTAAAACCTTAAACTTAAAACTCTAACTTCGGGACGAAGTTTTCTGAAGGGGGAGTGTATGTAACGACCCATCTAAACTAATCCACTAATATAAAGTTTTAAACTTTATATTAAAGCAGATATGATAAACTCTAAAATAAATATGGTTAAACTTTATAAATATAAATTTTAAACTTTATAAAATATATAAATTAAACTTTATAATAAAGAAAATAAAATAAAAAAAAGAAGAAACACCCTTATATAAAAAGGGACACATAAACCAAACGGGATATATATAAGAAAGTACATATGACAGCAGAGGCAGAAATATCTAAGGGTTGTAGAATGCATGGAAGGCGTGTTGGGAGGAGGGAAGGCGGTGGCTGCAGGTAGGAGGGCGGCTGCCGCCAAGCCTGCAGTTAAAATCGGAAATCTGAACCGAGAAGAGGGGGCGAGAACGGAGTTAGAAAGCAGGAGGAGGAATTCAGTAGTGAGAGCGGTCTGTCATTGGAAGAGCTTTAATCCGTCTGAGGTTCTGGGCATGGGGGATAGTGAGCTTCTGTGAGAAGCTTACTGGATTGAGCAGCCAACCTCTGCTCAGTCTGGCTGGGTGGAATTGGTCTCCCGGTAATTGGAGCAGAGCAGTAGCAGTATCATCAACTTCACCAGACCAGATAGATCAGATAGCAGTTCAAGTAAGTACAGAATCATAATTTTTACGGTTCTTGTTTCCTGTTTCCAGTTTTCTAGTTATGGTTATTACATAAGTTGCTATTGTAACTTAGCCTAACTTAGGAAAATCACAATTAATTATGGTGGCTATTGAACTAAAGAAAATAAAGAAACATAAAGTATTTACTTTAGTGATTATGTCTTAATTTCAACTGTTGATCTCAACTGAGGCGAGATCTATTTTCATCCATCAATCACTTTGAAGATTAGGGTTAGGTATTTAGCTCAATGTACAGTGATAAAGCAAGGCTAAGTAGAGGAGAAAGACACACCATACAATGGCACAAGCCATTGAGAGAGGGATTTTTTCAAGTGAGGAGTGAGATACTCAAGTGCGTTGGGTTTGAGAAAAGTGTAGGGGTACAACATTGGAGATGCAAATCAGCCAAACAGATCAAGGATAGATCTAGGCTTTGATCAACTGGATTAGATCTAGGGTATGTTGTAACCATAAATTTCTCAATTAGGCCATTATCCCAGGATGGGAGCCCAAGTAGGTTTTGATTAAGATTTAATGAAGAACTGTTGATTGGGCATGATTTGTATGTGTCACATGTGATTAAAGATTGCTTGTAATTTTTCTTCCGCTAAATATTTTGTTAAGAAATTAGTTGTGGATTTATTTAGTAGATTTGTGACAAATTTGCTAGGAACTAATTGATGAGTGCTAGGTTCAAGAAATTAACGTGGTATCAAAGTGTAAACTTTAAAGCCGATCTCAAGGGGCTAGGTTTGTATAGGCATTGTAGGGGCTAGGTTTGGTAGCTACTAGCAACAGTATCTGGTAGCAAAGAAATGTTTCAGACTAAGAACTAGAAGGCTGTAAATTGTACGACGGTCAAGGTGAAGAAAAAAAAAGTTCGTACATGCTAGAAAAATTATACAGGAGCCGAGGCATGATAAAGGTCAAATTAAAAAATAATTATAATAATAAAAGGAAGGAATTGACGGTTGAGGTCCTAGGGTAGTGGAGATTGATAGCGTGGGCTATCAGAGTTGTTCTAGGGTCTATAGTTCAACAAAAAGAATTGACAGAGGGTTCTGAAGGCCAATAGGCCACGTTGAACAGTGTCAACAGAGTCAATGCACAAGATGGGTCAAGGGGTGTGGGCTAGTTGTCACACGGGGTAGTTGGAAGCAGGTGCATAGTCCATAGTTGCAGATCTTTGTTAACATGTTGAATAGTGTCATCAGAGTCAATGCACAAGTTGGGTCGAGGGGTGTGGGCCAACTGTCACACGAGGCGGTTGGAAGCAGGTGCATAGTCCATAGTTGCAGATCTTTGTTAGCCTACAAAGACAAGTTGACACAATTGAGGGGGACGAAAAATAAGTCAAAAGAATTGGGCATTAGATAGAGAGGTAGTACTTAGAAGCCGAGAGTGATCCGTGGCTAGTAGTTGGCACAATCGCCAGCCAACCAAGACAATGAAGAGCGGTTAGGGGGCATTAAAGTCGACAAATTGGCACACAACAAGGGGTTCTGCGAGGTGAGTGGAGTGTTGGAACAAGTAAATGAAGCAAGAGTCGAGGTTGTGAGGTAAGGAGCCAAAATTTTGCCAAGACAGGTCGATAGCCACCAGCTTGAAGAGAATGCAAGAGTAGTCGTTGACAGACGTAGAGAAGGTGTTAGGATGACAACAAGACCCACGTCAAACAAAGTTGTAATTGTTAAGAATAGGTTCATAGATTGGTTGTTGGGCGTGAGGGACAAGGATTGAGGAGGCAATTAGGTGATTTGTAGTACAACATAGGTTCAAAGGTGTGCTAGTGCGAGAAGACAATAAGACAACCACAAGAGGTTAGACTCGTAGAAACAAAAGTGTTAGAAATGGGCAATAGTTGCAGTGGCAACATATTTCATATTCGGGTGCCTAAAGGACCAGGCGGATTTTTCTGTTGAGATTTGGTTAAGATGACTTTAGTGGGTCTTCGGTTTGAAGACAGGCTGGACAAAGCCTCAAATTTCCTCCCTTCAAAGGTTAGGCTCACCATGGTTCGTAAGGAAAACGATCTTTGGGAGATTGTTGATAAGGTGATCGTGGACCTGGTAGATGCTAAGGAAAAGGACGCCCTAGCTAAGAGGGAGATAAAGGCACAAAGGGTACTCTTAGATGCAGTGAAGGACCATCTAATCCCTCACTTGTCTGAGAAGAAGTCAGCGAATGAGATGTTCGATGCTTTGGTGGGTTTATCCCAGAGCAAGACCGTTAATAGGAAAATGGTGTTACGCTCGAGCTAAGAGGGAGATAAAGGCACAAAGGGTACTCTTAGATGCAGTGAAGGACCATTTGATCCCTCACTTGTTCGAGAAGTCGACCAATGAGATGTTCGATGCTTTGGTGGGTTTATACCAGAGCAAGACCGTTAATAGGAAAATGGTGTTACGCCCTAACTAAGAGGGAGATAAAGGTACAAAGGGTACTCTTAGATGCAGTGAAGGACCATCTAATCCCTCACTTGTTCGAGAAGAAGTCAACCAATGAGATGTTCGATGCTTTGGTGGGTTTATAACAGAGTAAGACCGTTGATAAGAAAATGGTGTTGAGGAGAAGCTTCAGTCTACGCAGATGACTAGATATGACACAATGGCAAATTACATGATGAAGATCACTTAGATCTATGATTAGCTTGCAACCAGGAGGGAAAGTTGGACGATGCAGAGTTAGTAAACGTGGCGCTGAATGGATTCTTAGAGACATGGAATCCATTTTCTAAAAGAGTCTATGCTCAAAAGAACTAGCCCTTATTTTAGAGGCTATGGGATGATTGTATCCAGGGGGATGAGGGTGTAATCAAAGGCCAAGGCCAACAAGTAGGAAGATGATGAGGATGTGGCTCTTGTCAGTAAGATAGTGAATATTAAGGGAAAAGGTTTGGGTGGGGGTGAGGAGTTAGCCTCATAATCAAAGAAGAAAAAGGGCGTGACTAAAGTAAAGTGTTTTGTCTGTCATAAGACAAGTCACAAGACACTATGCTTCATAGTGTCTAGAGAAGAAGAAGGCAAGAAAGGGTACATAGACAATTGTAGCTGCATCGATAAAAGTTCAGATGGAAGAGTTTTCTAGGAAGGTGAGACAAAATTCTCACTTGTCTCCTACCTTCCCTCAAGCACCTTACCAATTGGTGCGTGGTTACTAGATAGTGGAGCCACATGACATATGATAGGAGCACGAGAGTTCTTTGATAGCTTGACAGGGTGGGAATCAAAATTGCATGTGGAATTTGGTGTTGATACCTGTTAGGCCAAGGAATGACTCCCAAATGTGATTGCATTGATGAGAATAGAGTTATATAACATACATGGACAACCTATCGTTTTCATCTTCCAAGGTTAGTTCCTATTCCAACTATTGAAAAATGTGTAACTAGGTTCGGTCTTCATAAGTATGAAATGTATTTTTGATTCTTGTAAATTATGAAATAAAAGAAAATTATTATTATTGTTTTTGGAGCATGGGTTTCATGCTCAAGGTATTTTATTTTATAGATCAAGCACCCATTGAGTGCTTCTAGAATTTGTCCTAGGTCAAGAAGTCAAAAGAGTCATTGTCATAAGTTGAAGACCCCAATGGGCACATTGTAACTTGTAAAGAAAAATATTTTTGTCTTTAAAAGTGTCAGAATACCCTCCAAGACCAAGTCGTCTTGGCAGCTAGCAAGTCGTCCTAAAGGAAGAGCCACATCCACTCTTGAAGAAGCCTATATATAGAAGAGGACTCGTCCTCCTTGAAGTCACTCACTCTTCTCTCATTCTAGCGAAGGAGAAGAAGAATGAAGAAGTTTTGTGTTTGGGCTACCTTCTCTCTCACACGTGCTAGAGAAGACTAGGGTTTCTGCCCAGACCTGGGGCATCCTTCTACAAGTTCGATCTTGGTGGAAAGGGGGCAAAGAGGTCAAGCGAAGGATACCAAGGGTCTCTCTCAAGCTCTAGAAGTCAGGGAAAGGCAAGCGAAGGTCAGAGGAGGGCTCTAAGAGAAGATTGAATTTCCTACGTGTGGCAGCAACAGTTTCTGGGGGCCGAAATTTCAGATCTACAGTAGGAGGCCGAAAATCTTGTAGCAGAAGCTCGAGAAGGTGCTACTGGAAGAGATTTGACTGGGTTTGACTAGATCGAAGTTGGCACATCACTCAAAGAGGTTGGTCTTGGTCTTGGAGGGTATTTGTCTCAATTTTAAGGTCTTGGAATTCGTCTATTGAAGAATCTATAAGGAAGAGAAGAGATTTAAGGGTTTTCCTCTCAAGAGGAGAGGTTTTGCCTTGGCTTGTAGCCTATAAACTGTGTCATTGTGCTTTTTGTTTTGGTAGCTGTTTGATGCTTCAGACATATAATAATAATAAGGAACAAAGTTAATAAGTAAAAAGGAACCACAATCAAGTAAAGAGAATTAATCATAACGTTGCCCTATTGAATTCTCAACACTAACTACTCATAATCCTTTTATTTACATATTTATAAAACTTTCATCCAATCCTTGAGGATTAGGTATCTAACATTCCCCCCCTTAATCCAAAGTGGTGTTAGTGAGTCTAAGCATCATTATGAGTTTTACAAACTTTTCGGTTCCAAGTGCTTTGGTGAAGATGTCTGGAAATTGCTCATTTGTGGAACAATGTCTTAGATGAATAGTCTTGGCCTCTACATGATACTTTGTGTTCATATGTTTGGTTCGATCACAAAATTTGGGAATAGAGTTATATAACATATGTGGGCAACCTTTGGTTTTCACCTTCAAAGGTCGATTCCTATTCTAACTACTCATAATTCTTTTATTTACATATTTATAAGACTTTCACCCAATCCTTGAGGATTAGGTATCTAACATTCGCCCCCTTAATCCGAAGGGGTGTTTATGTGTCTAAGCATCATTCTTTGTTTTTCAAACTTTTTGGTTCCAAGTGCTTTGGTAAAGATGTTTTCAAATTGCTCATTTGTGGAACAATGTCTTAGATGAATAGTCTTGGCCTCTACATGATACTTTGTGTTCATATGTTTGGTTTGATCACGAAATTTGGGATTCTTGGCCAACTTAGTGGCGGAAGTGTTGTCAATTAGAAGGGAAGTAGAGTTCGCTTGTTTCTCCTACAGGTTTTTAAGAATTTTTTGAGCTACACAATCGCCTTTGTTGTTTCTGCAACTACCACATAGTCTGCCTTTGTCGTGGAATTTGTTGGAACTGACTGTTTGCATGACCTCCAGGAGACAATTCCTGATCCAAGACACTTAAAATTATCATTAAGCAATTACACATGGAAAATCTCAACAATACAGACAATAAAACCAGTAGGACCATGAGGAAACAACCAAACAAAAAGACAGAAAGTTTATCCTGGAAAATCCCAAACTAGGGGAATAGCCCAACAACCTTTTCTTAGAGAAATTTGTCTAATTCAACACGAAATACATTCTGAATTTTCTAGTCAAAACAAAGATAAATTGACCAGTAAACAAACCCAGGTCAAACCTGGTCAACTTGCCCTTTATTAGCCTGAGAAATTCGGTTTGCTGTACAACAAAGATTTTGGTTTGCCTCAGAGAATTTAATTCGCCTTAGATTTCATCCTTCCATTTGGCCTCAGATTTTGTCCTTTTTCTACCTTAGATTTCATCCTCTTTTTGCCTCAGATCATGCCTCAGACTTATCCTTGCTGTGATCCGAATTCTACCCAATGGGGGAGGTTGAATGGCCTTTATATAATGATCAAAGGAGCCTGAATGGACACGTCCCTTGGGCTGGGTTGACTTGGAGCCAACCTTACATTTTGGAGGCAAAATTTAAGTTTCAAAATACGATTTTTCCGTCTTTTAAAGCCAACTTGAAATACAATTTATATTTGTCATTTATTTTGGAGGGCTAAAAATAGCTATGAAGACCGACCATAGCTACAAAATTCAAGACTCCCTCTTAGCTAGGGAGGTATTCATAATGACTTCCTCAGTTGTTCTCTTGTTGAAAATTTCTCTATTCCAAGAAAAGGCTTAATGACCTCAGCTATGTTGATGAATCCATCCACCTCATGTTCAACACCAGAACCATGAGGAAAGCATCCCTGCATCAGCATCAAAGGAGGAACTAGTCACCCACTAGTCCTTGGGTCACCAACTCAACAAGTCGTCATTTGGAGACATGTTAGGAACCCCACTTGACCCATGGTGAAAGTCGGGGCCCATTTACCATTCTCACATGTCACATGTGATAAATGGTAAATACCTGCTTGATGCTATGAGGCACAAGCTCAACCCACTAGCCAAACCCCATGGCAATATGATAAAAAATCCATGACTGGGGGGGTAATATAGGCCTTGATGCTTACTGAGCCAATCTCCTTAGCCAAACTCCATGGTTTCCAAGTCAAATCCCATGACTAAGGGAGCAATCCAAGATTTGATGCTCACTTGGCCAATCTCTCCAACCATAACCATGGTTTCCCAGTCAAACCCCATGACCTAAGAGAGCAATCCAAACCCATAGTTGCTACAACATCAACACTCCCTTTAACCAAGGGAAACATTCTGAATCAGTCCAAGCTTGTCCCAAAAGTAATGCAACTTCATCCAGGGACAAAGGCTTTGTGCGAATGTCAGCAACCATCTCGATCATAAAAATGCATAGGAGTCCCAATGCTCCACATGCTTTGATCTGTCACCACGGTTGTCTCCGCACTTGATCAAAAAATCTTGAAGCTACCCCGCTTCACAACTTACCAAGCAAACTTCAATATACTCTGTTTCAGTAGTGTTGTCAGCTTCTTGCTCGTCATAGCAGATCCTCAAGTTGAATCTGTGAATCCTAGTAGTTGCACTCAACACATGCCTTGGCTCAATCATAAACTGCACTGCAACTGCTTTTTGGTTATCTTGACAATCCTGGTTGCTCCCTCTATCATGGAGGCAATTCTTTCTTCCACTGCTGCTCCCTCTGACACATGAGTCCTTCAAATTTGCTGGCTAACCTACTTCTTTTGAACTAGGAGCCTTTTTCAGCATGATTCGAGATATCAATACAATTTCTCCCTCTTGAACATGAATCATTCTAGGGAGAATCCTTTTGTCACACACTTTGCTTTGTTCTTCCAATACTTCAATCTGTTGCCAGAGCCTTGCCAACTTTCACAATGTACCTACAATCCTCACTAGGAGGTCATGGAAGAACGATTACAACCTAGTAAAAGAGACAAAGACAAGAGGCTAACTAATAGTAAAACAACAACAATAATAATCAAGGAAGAGAGATATAAGATGCTTTTCTTTTGAGGATTGAGGGGAATTTGTCAGCTCCCTCTTGATCCTTGCCATCTTGTAGAAATTATCGATCTACAAAACTCTTCATCCTTTTCATCATCAGTATGTTGCTTTCCTTTCCTTCCTTAACTCAAGTTTTTTCGTGTAGTGGAATCATTGATCTAGGTCTAGTTCTAGGGTTTGGACTTTCCTCAAACTGTTTAGTCAATTTTAGCAATGAAACACAGTTTCTCATAAAAAAATTTCACTAGAAGTATGCCAAAATAGCTCAGCACTTTCTTGATAGATCTAGGTCTGAAATCCTCCATATTTGAGTATGATGCAAATATTGAGACCAAGATACAAATCTTCAAGGAGGGAATGATATTATAATGTCCTCTATAGCATCATACATGAGAACTTGTTCCAACAATGAGTCCAGACTTCGTTCATAGTTAATAGCAAATTTTGTCCACAAATCTTGTTCATAGAGATGGTTGCTCTCAGACCTTTCAAATTAAATAGCTCTATTTCTTCAAGACTATTATAGTAAGGACAATCTTTAATTTTGGAAATGACTCAGCCTTTCAAGTAACTTGGCCTCTTCAAATCATTGCAATAGCAATAATAATTTGTCATTGTTCTTAAAAAAAATTTCGGTCTCCAAGACTAATGAGGAACTTGGCCTCTTTTGCATTGTGAATGCCCTTTTTCCAAAACTGAACTATATCTCTTAACAGATCAAGGCACTTGAGCCAAGTAGATTCAATTTTCAATCAGTCTCAACAAGTGACCTTAAAAGTATTTTCTTTAGATTTAACTAGTGATGATAATATCGCCAATAATCGAAAATATCACAATATTTTCGGCGAGCCAAAATATCTCCTCGAAAATATCGCGATATTTTGGCTCTAAAAAATATCGTGATATTTCGAGATATCGCCGATATCTCTGCAAAATATCGCACGATGATAGAAAATATCATTGCGCTGGCTAGGCCGCGACTAGAAAAGGGGAAATTTGTCTTTTTTTTCTTCATTTCTGTTTCTGAGTGTTGGAGAAGGAAGGGGAAGAGTTTTGTGGTGGTTGTCAAGGAGGGATTGAGGATCAAACAACGATTATCACCACCAGCTAAGATTTTTTTGTGGATCAAAGATTGAAAAACAGTGAGACAAACTTCATTTCTTCCATTAACAGGTATCTTCTTAAAAACCCCTATGTTAATGATTTTTTCATAGATTTAGGGTTATGCTTGCTTGCCTCTTTGCCTACCAACATTTTGTTTCATTTATATATGTGATGTTATTTTGTTTGAGTCCTTGATTGGACAATTATCAGGGATCAACAGGATATGTGATGTTATTTTGTTTGAGTCCTTGATTGGACAATTGTTAGGGATCAGCAGGATTTGGTATCGCCGTTGGAGTTTGATGTATCCTTTCTATTTGATATTATATATATCAATGCTTTCTTCATATTTATGTGCCAATGTGTTTAATTCACGTTGTTATTGCTTTATATGTTTAAAAATCTGAAAAAATGAATATATTATGCATTTTTTATGCTTGCTGATATTTGCCGATATTTTCGCCGATATTGCCGATAAGATGTTTTCTGGACCCTCGTTGATATTTTGCCGATACCGATATTATCAACACTGGATTTAACAGTGTTAATAGTGAAGCTTCTCAAAGGTTGAATAACTTCTTCAAAGGATTCTAATGGCAACAAATTCTCTTTTTGGCTTAGGCAAGCCTCTACTTTTCAATGACAATACTACTTGCATATGTTCATTCCAATGTCCTTCTTAACACCCTCTGGTTCAGAGAGGAACTTCCTTGGTGGATCAATTAGAGATGTATCCTTGATTCAATCACATTTCTAAAACTCTGCCATATAAGTAATGGTACCAGATACAATCATAGTATAATGCAAGGCTTCTTTTGCGTACTTGAATGGAAACCATTATTCAGTCATATAAGATATTTCCATACGGGCTAAAATCTTTGTAACAACACTTTTGCTTTTGAATTCATATCAAAAGAAACATTCCTCTTGAAATATCAAGACAACTTGCTTGCTATAGATCAACAGGTGTATCTTCCACATCCATCGTGATGACCCTGACTGAGTGTACATTACATCTTATCGCATGCTTTCTAGATTACTGTATCTCACATGGGACTCACGCTATGTCTTTGATTGCAATAACATATACGACGTCTTATGCTTGCATCATATGTTTCCTTTGTGATTTTAATAACTTTGGATTAATGTATGTTGACTTTCTTGCTTGTGTTGGCTCTTATCATACACAAATAGGTGAAGGCACTCATTTGGCTTGCATTATCTCATAGTATAAGTGTCCTTCAATATTTATGCAAGTGTTTCTTCAAGGACTTGTTCACTCATCTAATGTATATCTTCAGTAAGGCAACTGTTATAAAGCTTTGACCCAATCCTTTCTAAACTTGATGTGGTGAAACCAGTGTTCCACGGGGACGCGTCCCCTCACCTGGGAATTGCGATTCCTCGCTCCTTGCACTCCGGGGGCATGGGGTCGTCTGGGGGTCATTTCCCCACGCTCCCAAAAACAGGATACGCACGGAAACTCCAAAGGGGGTCATTTCCTCCCAAAAAAGGAAACGTTTTCTTCGTTTCCCAAAATGTCAAGGTCAAATAATTTTAATAAAGTCAAATTTTAATAATTTTAATGGCTTCTCATACATCTGCTTTCCCAACTGAGGCGCTGAGTTTCGTTGCGAAAAAGTTTAAATCTAACGTTTAGTATCAATTTTCATTTATCAAATTTGAGATCATATATTATAATCGTTATTTTTATAGTATAACATTAGAGTTTATAACGGTGTTGAGTGTTCACCCGAAACCTCGGACACCTAAGTGATCACACAATATTCCAGGAATGCTCACTGTCATATTAATAACTGTGAATATCTACAGGAGTGTCGGGTGATCTTCAAAATGAATTTTGGGAGGAAAAATGGCTCTGAGCACGCGTGCAGTTTCAAGCCTGCAACCTCTGCATGACCATGGTTAAGCCTCACCGCTTAAGTGTAGCTCGAAAGACTATTCACTGTTCCCCATCCCTCTCTACGGATCTTGTGGTGGTTGCATAATGTGGGGGCTTGAGCGCATCTTCTGCGAGGATAGGCATCTGTCGGACCCAACATCCTCTCATAGGTCAGCTGCATCATTATCGGAAGTTGAGATGGATGACGAGCTTGTGGACTTTTCGGAGGACCATTATGAATCTACGTCCATGTGGACTGAGCCTCCACATCACTCGGCAACTATGGATCCACCGGTGGCAGACGACATACTAGCTTCCCTGGTCGGCGCTTCTAGGGTTTCCCTGGTATATTCCCTTGAAAACCCTAACCCTTCTGGTTTGGTCTCCATTCGAGCGGTTGGTCAAGTGTATGTGGGAACCCTGTTTCACTGCTACCCTGAAGACCCCTTTCTCTTTAATCTACCGGATTACCCTACTCCATCCCCTTCCTCGATTCACTTTCTAGAATCCTGCCTTGACCTACATCCTCCTGGGACCTCTATTGTCGATCAGGGACCCTCTAAGGTTTACACCTCCGTGCCATCTACTCATCCCTTGCTTCCCTTACATCCCCCTCTGTACTTGTACCTCCCTCCTCATGTTGTTTTGAAGGAGGCCCCATTCCTCAGCCTGATAGCCTTGTTGAAGCTGCCAGGGGTCAGTACATCCTTTGAAGCTCCTTCTACTGAGGTAGTTAACTTGGGACTTGCAGCTCACAAGGGCGGTGTGAAAAAATCCAAGTGTATCAAGGTTAGCAACAAGGGGAGTCCTGGTGGGAAGGGTTTGTGGAAGGAATTATACTACTTCCTGTTTGCGGTAATGGATTACAGAGATTTGGGGCAAAATAATGGAGGTGTTACCGTCGATTGCAACAATGTCAAAGGGATGGTTCGCTCTCCAATTTCACAGACCTGAACATGCTGATTGGGTCGTCACTAAATTTTGGCATATTGAATTGGTCACTTGTGTTGCTTAAACAGTGGAGTCCCCTATTCGATTCCTGATCGGGAACAACTAGGTGCAGGCCCCATTTGGGTCAGGGTGACAGGATTACCTCTGCATCTATGGTCGGAGGACATATTCAAGCGCATTGGAAATACCCTAGGAACTTACCTCGACCATGACATTTATTTCAATGAGACAGGGAAGATGGCATTTGCTCGTATCTTGGTACACCTTGACACCTATGAAGGTCTGGAGGAGAACATGACGATACAATGGAGGAATACCACCAGATTGCAAATTCTGGATTATGCAGGAGTACCATTCTGGTGTTGGCGATGCCACAAAGTTGGCCATCTCTACAAAGAGTGTCCCCTGCTTGCTAAGGACCTCCCTCCTCTTACGACTCTGGTTGATTCTAGTAAGGCTGAGTAATCTCCTCAAAAGGAACAACAATCGATGAAGGAGGGGCCATCGAAATCAAAATTGATCGTGGCTCATCAAAGGAGATCGGCTGTTGCCACACAACCTCCTTCGCCAAGGGTCACCAGGGCACACTCTGCTACTGCTGGACATCCTCTGGTTACTGACTCCTCTCTTCAACTCTTTGTTCCTTTTATTTTGATTGAATCATATGTATCTTCACTAACTATTCCCAGGGTTGTTTTTCAATCTGGATGCAATCTTACTCCTCTATCCTACTCCTTGACTGCTTCCCTTGATGTATTCTCCATCCCTCCTGCTGCCTTCCCCGCTTTCCCCCTCTACCCCTCCTCCTCCATCAAGGCGACCTCTGAATCACATTCTAGCCATCATTATATCCTGCCATCTCTTGACAAGCCAATCTTATCTTCTGTCATGTCTCTTCCCAAATACATTTGTAACAGGTTTATTTCTACATAATTTTGCACATTTTTGGCCAAGGAAAAGGACCCAACAGTTTCAACTTAGGGACTTAGGATAAATTTCGGCTAAATTAGATTGCTAGTGGAAGATGGAGGCCACCCACGTGGGACTTCGAACTAGGCCATTCGAATGGCTTGGAGGGAATTCGAATAACTGATTGGAGGGGCCCACATGAGGCAAGGAAGACCCACGAAGTCATAAGGAGGAGGAGGTTCTCATTTGGGTTCATTCATTCAACCTTGTACATCGAATTTACTGGACTGTTTGCTTGAGCTACTTAGTCGAGTCAACTGGCTGTCTAGTCAAGTCAACTCGCTGTCTAGCCACGAATCTCTCAAGCAGGAGATTCAACCTTACCTTCGGGGGACTTTGAGTGCCACCTTAGGAAGGCAGTTCCACAAGCATTTTCAGGAGTTCCGGGCCACAGTGAGAACACGCAGAGGGAGATAGAGCCACCTTGGATCAGCGAATTGCCGGAGGAGCCAAGGAACTTGAAGGATAGTATTGGGCCAACATTCAGTGAGAGTTTTGCAGCCATAAAAGCCCGCAACCCAACAAATCGAATTTTAGACCTGGGAGACAGCGCAGAGGGCCAGTTTAGCAATTTCGTGGGTCTTGAGGATAAGAGATATAGCCCGGAAACTCATCCGGGAAGTCGAGATTTGTAGGAGGGATCATCTCAGAGTTTTGGGGCACTTTCTAGGAGGTTTTACAGCCTTAATCCAGCAAGTCGAGTTTTGCTATTGCAGCTGAGGTTGGGCTCCTTGGGGGTCGAATTTCAGAAGTCTGAACCAACTCAATTCCTTCGTGGGTTTTTCTGGGTTTAGGCCACAGAGTAAGGAGCTGCAATATCATAATTTTTTGAGCACGGGAAGCAGTGATTCCAGCCCTTCGAAGTCAGTAGACAGAGTAGTTTTTGGGCATCGTAATTCATGTTTGGTGCAACAGTTGTAGCAACCTTTAGTTCAACATTTGTTTACTTGGGTTTTGTCATGCTTGTCCATTGAGACAAGCCCAGGTGCACCATTCTATTTACTATTGTATTTTGCTCCTGAAGAAGTAATGAAATGGCTCAACAGTCCTCTATTTTCAGTGTTTCCATGGGTGCTTAATGTCTATTTCGTTCTTCTGATTGCTGGATTGTTTGAATGCTTTGCATATCACTTATATTCCTGTTTAGGAACATTACAGTGGTATCAGAGCCTAGGTCTTGGCTCAGCTGTGTGGATTTTCTCCTATGAGAGAAGGGGACCAGCAGAACATCACATACAAAAGGTAGAGGTATCGAAGCAGAGAAAGAGAGCTGGAGATCACTCTAGACACGGAGGACAGGGGGAAAGCAGTGGCAGCAAATGAGGATATGGTGGAACCCAAGAGCAGGGAGGAGATGGCTTTTGACAGCCTCTTGAAGGCTCTGAATGATTTAGCGAAGGGCTATAAAGAGATGCTGGAGGAGATAAAGATGCAGAGTAGAGAGAGAACCACCCCTAGAGGGTTTTTATTTGGGGAAACTTTTGGAGCCTCCCAACAATTCAATCACGCCTCACCAACAGCACAACCCCCATCAGCTAGTGGGCTAGCTCGAGCCACACTGCCCTCTTTCATACTTGTGGCACAGATTGAACCAACAGAGGGTGAAGACCCGACACAGATGGGAGAACATTTTAGAGAGTGGCAGTCTATGGGTGTAGACTTCAGGGAAGCACTCTCTTTCAGAGATTTTTGCAAGCTCAAGCAGAATGAGAAGAGCAAGGGCTATGGAGGACAGGGTAGACAGAGCTATGAGCTGCAGAGGACCATAGGGAGGATGTACTTCCCTACATTCGATGGCACAACCAAGTGCACTGCTAGGGCTTGGGTTGAGAAGATGGACACCTATTTCCAGCTCAACTGGATGACAGAGCTAGAAGCCATCAAGGTGGTCACGCTACACATGGAGGGGGAAGCCCATGATTAGTGGTTTCATGTCTTGGCCACCCTGGGGCATGCCAATGTGGCTTCTTATGAGGATTTCACCAGGAGGGTGGTGGAACGTTTTGACCAGAGGGATCCGGAGGCCCATTTCAGGGAGTTGACCCAACTGCGCCAGACAAGTAACCCAGAGCAATATATTTCAGGGTTTCTGCCAGTGTCAGAGATGGTTCCAGACCTATCAGAGTCTCGGAGTGTATATACTTTCATTGAGGGCTTACTTGAACCCTTGTGTGGACTGGTGAAGTCATGTAGACCCTCCACGTTGCAGGAGGCAGTTATGTGCACTAGAGATTTACAGGGGGGCATCCCCATGGCCTTTTCCTGCATGGACCCCTTTCCCATAGAAGGGGCATGACACTGGACCCCCAACTCAGAGAACCACCCAAGGACGGGGGCAGCTGGATGATGAGACACAGAAGGACCTCAGAAGGAGGAAGTTGTGCTTCACTTGCCGGGAGCTCTAGGCACCAGGCCATCGGTGCACTGTTGGCAAAGCACATTATATTGAGGTCTTTTCAGGCAATGGCCAGGAGGACGAGTTGGAGTAGGAGTGTGGTGTGGGAGATGGTGAAAGTACGACAGATAGAGGACCACCACCACCACCTCCAGAGGGAGGGTCATCCTTTGCCCCATCCGGGGGAGTCCTTGCTTCTTTATGCGGGGTCCCCAAATTCTTGACGTTGAGGATCAGAGGCACTATACAGGGACAGGGGGTGTCGATCTTAGTTGACAATGGGGCTACCCACAATTTCATAGATGCCCAGTTGGTTCAGAGGAGGGGCCTCATCACAACTGAGGTTTAGGGCTTTTCAATCCTAGTACCTCGTGACCATAGCATGTAGTGCACTCGGTATGTGCCAGACACCTACATGGTGATGGGTGTCCAGTGGTTGTACTCCCTTGGGTGAGTCACTACTGATTGGAAGAAACTGGAGATGGAGTTCACCGAATCAGATGGCAAATCAATAGTTCTCAGAGGCATGCATTCATATCCACCCCAGACAGTTTCAGCACATAGGACGGAGGCAGATTTGCGACATGGGGACATAGCATGGGTAGTGGAGTTGAGGGTTTTAGAGGTTGGGGGATAGGTCCAACCACCACCACTAGACATACAGGCCTTGTTGGACAGATACGCAGTGGTGTTTGAGGATATTCCACCAGGGCAGCCGCCAGACATGGGATGCACACTATTGAGTTGGCGTTGAACGTGCAAGTGGTGATCACCACCCCTTATAAGCATCCTAAGGCCTATAAGGATGAGATTGAGAGGGCCATCAAAGAGTTGTTGGCATTGGGCCATTTCAGGCCAAGTTCCAGTCCCTTAGCTTCTTCAGTATTGCTGGTGAAGAAGAAGGATGAAACCTTACGCATGTGCATTGACTACTGGGCCCTCAACCAGAAGACATTGAAGAACCAGTACCCCATCCCCTGCATAGATGAGTTGACGGATGAACTTAGAGGAGCCAAGTACTTCTCTAAGATTAATCTGCATCGGGGTACCGCTAGATCAGGGCGAGGGATAAAGACATCCCCAAGACAGCTTTCTGGTGCCATTATGGGCACTTCGAGTTCCTGGTCATGCCATTTGGGCTGACCAATGCTCCATCTACCTTCTAGTTGTGTATGAACCATGTCTTTTGGAGGCAGTTGAGGAGATTTGTGCTGGCTTTCTTTGATGATATTTTGATTTACAGAAGGACTTGCGAGGAGCATCTCCAACACTTGGAGGAGGTGTTGCGTATTCTGGAGGAGCAACAGTGTTATGCCAAACTGTCCAAGTGCGAGTTTGGCCTGATAGAGATGCTCTACTTAGGGCATTTCATTGGTGCAGATGGGGTGAAGGTCCATGAGGAGAAGATACGAGCTCTCCATGACTGCCTAGTACCCAGAGATGTGACAACACTGAGGGTTTTCTTCGGTATCTGCACTTATTACAGGAAGTTTGTCAAGGGGTTTTCATAGTTGGCAATACCCTTGACCGATTTGACCAAGAGGGGGGCTTTCGCATGGATTGATGGGGCATAAACAACCTTTGATTTCGTCAAGGAGGTGATGAGCAGTTGCCCGATTTTAGCACTTCTGGATTTTTCCTCGCCCTTCGCCGTGGAGTGTGATGCATCCGGGGAGGGAGTTGGAGCAGTTCTATCACAGGATGGGCACCCCATTGCTTTTGAGAGTCGAAAGCTCTTACCACATGAGCGGTCATATTCTATATATGACAAAGAGATGCTGGCCATCATGCATGCGTTGGTCAAATTCCGACAATATTTGGTGGGCAACAGGTTTCGGGTGAAGACTTATCACAATAGTCTTCGTTACTTCATGGGGTAGCAGGGCCTCAACGACAGACAACAAAGATGGGTCAGCAAGGTGTAGGCCTATGACTTCAATATAGAGTATGTGCAGGGAAAGCACAATGTGGTGGCCGATGCTCTATCACGGAGACCCGCAGGTCTATCACTCATGAGCATCTGCCATGATTGGAAGGCCCAACTATTGGTGGAGTACTACAAGGATAGGAGGGCATGCGAGATCCTGGAGGGTACCCACACAGATGAGCGCTACCGAGTGATGGAAGAGGTCATCTACTACGAGGGGCACATATTTTTGGTGCCCAAATTGCAGTTGAGGGAGAGAGTGCTCCAGGCAGCACATGATTAACCATTGTCAAGGCATCAAGGATTTTGGAAAACATACATGGTGGTTAGGGAGAGATTCACATGGAAGGGCCTCAAGGGGGACGTGCTGAAGCACATACAGGAGTGTGAGGCATGTTAGCGGAACAAGGGGGAGTTGATTCACCCTGCAGGATTGCTACAGGCGCTTCCCATCCTAGGAAATGGGAAAGCATATCCATGGATTTCATCACGGGGATCCCCACATTGCAGGGCAACGACTGCATTTATGCAGTGGTCGACCGGTTGACCAAGTATGCCCACTTTTTCGCCAAACAAACCAGGTATTCCGTTGCACAGGTTGCAGAGCTATTCTTTAGGGAGATCTTCTGCTACACGGGCTTCCTAAGAACATTGTGAGTGACAGGGATAGCAGGCTCATGGGAGGCTTTTGGCAAGAGCTTTTCAGGTTGGTTAGTACGGAGCTCACTCGTAGCATGAGCTACCACCGCCAGACAGATGGCCAGACAGAGTGAGTTAAGTAGTGGCTAGAGGGGTATCTGAGGAACTACTTGACGGGACAATAGAGGGCTTGGATCCGATGGCTACATTTGGCGAGTACTTCGACAACACCACCCATCACACGTCCATCGGTATGACTCCTTTTTGTGCCTTGTATGGATATGATGTATTATCTTTTGCTGATGTTGTTCTTGGAGACAGCCGGGCCCCAAAGGCCAAAGATTGGATCCAAGAGAGCCAAGACATCCTCAATCCTCTCAAGGATAACTTGGTGACAACACAAAACCAACATAACGTGTACGTAGACCGACATCGGATAGAGAGACATTTCGAGGAGGGGGATTTGGTGTACCTTCGGTTACAACCATACAGGCAGTGCACATTGAAGCAGAAGGGGGTCGAGAACTACAACCTCGCTTCTATGGGGGGTCATACCGTGTGATCAGGCGAGTTGGAGAGGTGGCCTATGAGCTGGAACTGCCTCTGGGGAGCAGGATTCCAAATATATTTTATGTCTCGTGCCTTAAAAAGGTGCTGGGGCAATAGGTGACAACAACAATAGAGTTACTCCCACTAGATGATGAGGGCCACTTGGTTTTGGAGCCTGAGACCATCCTAGAGAGGAGGGAGAGGAAGCTGAGGAGCAGGACCATCTGGGAGTTCTTGGTACGCTGGAAGAACTAGCCGGATGAGGATGCCACCTGGGAGGGTGAGCACATTTTGGAGCACCTAGCTCTGAAGTTGCTTGAGGGAAAACAACATTTGGGAGGGGAGGACTGTCATGTCCCTTCCCAAATACATTTGTAACAAGTTTATGTCTACACAATTTTGCACATTTTTGGCCAAGGAAAACGACCTAACAGTTTCGCCTTAGGGACTTAGGATAAATTTTGGCTAAACTAGATTGCTAGTGGAGGGTGGGAGCCACCCACATGGGAATTCGAACTAGGCCATTTGAATGGCTTGGAGGGAATTCGAATAACTGATTAGAGGGGCCCACATGAGGCAAGGAAGGCCCACGAAGTCATAAGGAGGAGGAGGCTCTCATTTGGGTTCATTCATTCAACCTTGTACATCGAATTTACTTGACTGTTTGCTTTAACAACTTAACCGAGTCAAATGACTGTTCAACCACAAATCTCTCAAGTGGGAGATTCAACCTTACTTTCGGGGGACTTCAAGTGCCACCCTAGGAAGTCAGTTCCACAAGCATTTTCAGGAGTTCTGGGGAGTATCTACAGCACAGTCACACAACTACATTCAAGAAGTGTGTATTTCTGGGCCATAGTGAGAACACGCAGAGGAAGATAGAGCCACCTTGGATCAACCAATTGCCGGAGGAGCCAAGGAACCTGAAGGATAGTATTGGGCCAGCATTCAGTGAGAATTTTGGAGCCAGAGAAACCATCAACCCAACAGTTCGAATTCCAGGCCTGGGAGACAATGCAGAGGGCCAGTTCAACAATTTCGTGGGTCTTAAGGACAAGAGCTACAACCCAAAAACTCATCCAGGAAGTTAGGAGATTTGTATGAGGGATCAACTTAGAGTTTTGGGGCACTTTCCAAGAGGTTTTACAGCCTTAATCCAACAGGCCGAGTTTTGTAGTTGTAGCTGAGGTTGGGCTCCTTGGGGGTCGAATTTCAAAAGTTTGAACCAACTCAATTCCTTCATGGATTTTTTTGGGTTTAGGCCAAGGAGTAAGGAGCTGCAATATCATAATTTTCTGAGCATGAGAAGCAATGATTCCAACCCTTCGAAGTCAGGAGACAGAGCAATTTCTAGGCAACGCAGTTCATGTTTGGTGCAACATTTGTAGTAGCCTTTAGTTCAACATTTTCTCACCCGGGTTTTGTCATAGGTGCACCATTCTATTTACTATTGTATTTTTCTCCTAAAGAAGTAATAAAATGGCTCGATCGTTCTCTATTTCCAGTGTTTTCATGGGTGCTTAATGTCTATTTCGTTTTTTTGATTGCTAGATTGTTTGCATGCTTTGCATATCACTTATTTTCCTGTTTAGGAACATTACATCTTTTGGTGGTGGTTTGGGTACATCGCCTCCCTTGAAGATCCCGAAGATCCCTAAATCCTCTAGGGGTAGAAATTCCAACATGTCTAAAGCTATCTAACAAGTTGGTCTTGCTGTGGCTGAAGGTAGACAATTATCCATTGATGGGGTTCTTAGAGCAAGAAATAACCCCTCCTCGGCCCCCTCATAAGTGGCTCTCCTTCAATTTTCGCGGGTTGGCTAGCCCTGCAAAACGACTAGCCTTTAGACAACTCTTTGATGTTGAGAAGTTAGACGCGATCTTAATATAGGTCACTCTTGGTGATTATGACCATATCATCTCTGTCTTGGCATCGATATTACCAAGCTGGACCTTCCATGCCTTTGATGCTCGCGGTCGTTCGGGGTGTATTACTATTGGCATCAACCCCAAGACCTTGAGACTCGATGGGGTAGGGAAGGAGTACTGGTAGTGGATGTTTTCTCATAACAGATAGGAATGGAACGTCGATTGGTGAACATCTATGGACCTTGCCACAATCTAATGGTCTTCTGGGAGACAATGTTGAATTCTTCCTTTATGCAACCTGATAACATCATATTGGGGGGAGATCTCAATTTCTCTATTGGAGCCGCAGAATCCTGGGGATCCCATGCTCAGACGGACCCTCTCTCAGACATAATCAGTCCATTGTTGGAACATCACCAACTAATTGATATTCCGATGGCACGCCTCCAACCTACTTGGCAGAACAGGATAATTGTGGATGCTATGCTTGCCCGAAGGTTGGATCGATTTTTGATTAAAGTAGCCCTCCTTGACAAATTAGTTTTGTACAGACAATGGGTGTGTTCGGGTGGTATTTCTGATCATTCTTCGATTTATCTTGACATCTCTGGACCCTTGTTCAAGCCCAAAGCACCCTTAAAATTCAACTTGACTTGGCTAATGGATGAGAATTACACCTAGCTTGTCAAAGAGACCTGGCTTGCTGATCAACCCTCCCCGTAGTAGTTTGCCTCTGCTATCTTTTCTAATAAGATCCTATGCCTCAAAAAGAAAACAATTGAGTGGGCCATGGCTAAACGAAGACATGACGACCAGTTGCTCAATTCTATCGAAGAATAACTAGCTAGATCTGAAGATCCTAGTAGAGGAGGCTTCTCCTCCATTGAAGCCAAAGATCAAGTCATTAAGTTGGAATCGGAAAGAATTAGAATCCTCAAGGGAAGGGAAGAGACCTGGAGGCTCAAGAGCAAAGCAACTTGGCTATAAGTCGGAGATGATAACACCAAATTCTTCCATCATTTTTCTATTGGATGAAAGGCCATCAACACCATATGGTCCCTGGGAGATGAGGAAGGACACACTTACTCTTCTTTCAATCAACTCGCATCCCTGGCCACTTCCCATTTTGGTCGACTCTACAAAGCTCCACAAGAGGTCAATCTGGCGGGAATCATTAAAGTCGCTGACCTCTTTCCCAGGTTTGTCGATGATGATACAACGAAGGACCTGAACAGACCTATATCGATGGGGGAATTAGAAGTTGTACTCAAATGATTCAAGAAAGATAAGAGCTCGGGACCAAATGGTTGGCCAATTGAGTTCTATCTAACCTTCCTCGATTTGCTTGGTCATGATCTTCTCCGGCTAGTTGAAGAATCCAAGACCAATGGTAGTATGTATCATGCCTTTAACTCTATATTCATTGTCCTCATCCCCAAATCGGATTTGCCTCACATTTTCTTTGATTACAGACCTATCTCTCTATGCAACTCTATATACAAAATTATCGCCAAAATCATTGCTAATCGGATTAAGCCTATTCTTTCTCATTATATCTCTCAGGAAAGTTTGCATTTTTGGATAATCGACAGATCCACAATGCCATTGGCATTGCACAGGAAGGGATACATTCTATGCATATTAAAAATATCAAGGGCATGATCCTCAAGATTGATCTTGCAAAGGCTTTTGACAAGACCAGTTGGATATACATTCGGATGCTCCTGACACACATGGGATTCCCTATATCCGTCATCAATTGGATTATGTGTTGTATCACATCAGTGTCATACAATGTCCTTATAAATGGTGCTGCAACTAACTTTTTTCATGTTGAGAGAGGACTCAGGCAAGGCTGCTCCTTATCGCCCCTACTCTTTCTTTTGGTAATGGAGGGTCTGAGTAGACTTATTATCGACGAAAAGAACTCTGGGAGACTGCAGGGCATCTAAATAGATGATAACTGTGTTTTATCACATCTCCTTTTCGTGGATGTACTTATTTTCCTGAATGGTTCCATCAACGACTCCAGGTTCTTCAATACAGTGCTCAAGCTTTTCTGTAACGCCACAGGTATGATGTGTAATAATTTGAAATCCTCTTTATCAGCTTTGGGGTGCTCACAGCATGAAATACAATTTTCTCTTCAGATATTTCCCTTCTCTGCTATAGATTTCGAAGAAGGATTCAAATATCTAGGTTTCCGTCTCAGACCAAATAAATACAGAATAGCTGATTGGACTTGGTTGGTGGCCAAGATTGAGAAACGACTGAATATTTGGCAGCACAGATGGCTCTTTAGAGCCGGGCGTCTGGTCCTCATCAAATCAGTCCTAGAAGCGACCCTGGTTTACTGGATCTCATTAGCTTGGATTCCTAAAGGCATACTTTCCAGAATCCAACAAATCTGCTTTTGATTCCTATGGAAAGGATCCAAGGAAGGTCACACCTTTGCCTGGACAAGATGGGATCTTATTGCCCTACCAAAATATTGGGGAGGTTGGGGATTAAAAGAACTCTCGTGTTTCTCCAGGGCACTTGCTGTTAAATTGGGATGGCAAATCCTCATTGCTGACAACTTGTGGACCAAGGTAGTCACTCAGAAATATATCAGTCCTCTTCGACCCATTGATTGGATTAGAAGTCCACCAGGGAACAGGGTTCACATCTCCTCGGTCTGGCGTGTTATTCTTAATTCTATTGAATACATTTGAAATGGATTGGCATGGAGAATTGGCTCGGGAAGACAGGTTCATATTGGGAAAGATCCATGGTCTGGATGTGGCAATGCTCACCCCCTCTCTCCTGGCCTCATTCATTTCGTGGAACAAGTTGGCATCACAATACTTGACCATATTGCTGATCCGGTTAACACTTCTATATTCTCTCAAGCCTGGAAATCGGCGCTCGACCTTGGCATCCCTACCGAATGGAATTAGGAATGGGCTAACTACATTGTTGCACTTACGAAATCACACATAAGAATCATTGACAAGGATGATGAACTTATATGGATCTTCTCACAACATGGAAGGTACACCCCCAAGGATGGATATTCAATCATATATGCTGATCATAAACCACCTGATTTGATTTGGTGGTGGCGACCCTTATGGAAATTGAAATTCCCTCCCAAGGCAAAACTCTTTATGTGGTATATTTTGCGCAACAAAGCACCCACCAGCAACAACCTATAGAAAAGATCTTTCTATGGTCCCTTTTGGTGTGCTCTGTGTAGGAACGCAGAAGAAAGTATTGATCATCTTTTCCTTCACTACCCCACGATTATTGCATTCTGGCGTCATCTACTGCATTTGCTCAACATCAGCATACCCTGGACTGGTCAAACAATCACTGCAGCCTGGGAAGCATAGTGGAATCAAGGAACCCCCACTAAGCTTTGGAACCTCCATTTACTGGTTTGTTGGGGTATCTGGCTTTGTAGAAACTCGCTTATTGGTCATGGTAGGAATCCAAACTGGATTGTGGCCTCTGCACACATTTCTACTCTTTATCACATGATTCTCGAGGAAGAAATCACTGCAGAGACCATTGACAAATCAATCCCTTGGGCATTTTTTGACGGATCTGCATAGCATGATGGTTTTGGGGGAGGTGCGATTTTATATCTAAATGAGGATCAACATTTCAAATTAAAAATGGGACTCGAAAGAGGCACAAATAACTTTACAGAGCTTATCTGTCTTAGACACCTTCTCTCATTCTCATTAGAAAAGGGATGCAGACACCTTCAGATTTTTGGAGATTCCAAACTCATCATTAATTGGTTTAATCAACAATCTACATGTCACGCGCACACACTACGGAACCTATTGGATGATGTCTTGCTATTAAAATCCCAATTTGACACCATTTCATGTCATCGTATTTATAGGGAAAGGAATCAACTTTCCAAGGAGGTAGCGTGCCTTCCACGTGGTCACTGGATGATTCAAGATCAGAATGGACATGACTTTTACCAGTACTTTCATAGGCCATTTGATGAACAACCCTCACAAGGGGCAACTCAGCCCTGATTTTGGAGAGGATACTTTTTTGACTGATATAACTTACTGAACTGTATATTTTTTGTTTATCTCTTGTAAATTTATCGTAGGACATCAGGTTATAGATATGTAACTAGATATGTAACAAAATTTTTACTATGTATGTGGCTTGCCACTAGATTTTGATATATGCTTCTTGAGAAGCATCTACATGTATTTTTCTAATATATAATGAAAGTTACGATTTTTCCTTGGGAAAAAAAACTGCTTTCCCGACTGAACATGCTTGTAATCATCCTTCCCTTTACAATTGTCATTTCCTTTACAAGAATATTCAAAAAATTTATTAGAGATTTCAAGGTAAGGAGAAGGTGGTGGTGTAGCACTGTAAACATATGCATTAATACTTGATTCCACAGTTGGAATTTTTCTAGATGCAAGAATATATGGACTTCTGAAAATAGATGAACTACGTTCACTCCTAGGAGCCTCAACTGACATATACTTTAGAGCAAACATCAACATAGCTTCAACTTTTGGAAGCAAGTCAACTTCTCCACTTGAAGGACTCAAAGAATTACTGCTTGCTTGTGATGATATGGAATCTTTCTGTGCCTCTTTGTGGCCAGCGACGTCTTCCTTGACTGATGCATGCCTTTGAGGACCACCAGCTTGCCATCCGGGCCGGTGAACTCCATCTCCAGCTTCTTCCAATTAGTGGTACTGGTAACTCATCCAAGGGAGTACAACCACTGGACAACCATCACTACGTTGGTGTCTGACACATCTACCACAAAGAAATGCTCTGTCATGGGGTAGTTTCCCATGGTCATAGTCAAGGCGGGAACATACTGAGTGCACTGCATAGTCCGGTCACTCGGCAACAGGACTGAAAAGCCCTCAAACTTTGTCGTGATGATGCCCCTCCTCTGAACCAACTGGGCATCTATGAAGTTGTGGGTAACCCCAATGTCAACTAGGACTGAGACTCGCTGCCCCTGTAACGTACCTCGAATCCTAATGTCAGAAATTTGGGGACCCGCATAAAGAAGCAAGGACTCCCCCGGATGGATCAAAGGATGCCCCTCCCTGTGGGGGTGGTGGTGGTGGTCCCTTCTCTGCCAGACTCTCACCATCTCCCACACCACACTCTAGCTCCACCTCGTCCTCCTGATCGCTATTTGAGAATACTTCGAAGTAGTGGTTTTGCCAGCTGTGCACCGATGGCTTGGTGCCCAGGGTTACCGACAAGTAAAACACAATTTCCTGCTCTTGAGGTCCGTCCAGATCTCATCATCCAACTGCCCACGACCTTGGGTGCTCTCTGTGGTGGTGGCCTAGTATCACTCCCCTTTTGGGGGTAGGGAGTGTGTGCAGGGAAGGGTGCTCGTGTCTTGGGGATGCCCCTCTGCAAATCTCTAGCACATGTCCATGCAGGGGCTCGAGCAGGCCCTCTATGAAGGTGTACACCCTCCGAGCATCTGATAGGTCCGACACCATCACTGAGACTCTTAATAACTCTGATATGTACTGCTCTGGATTGCCCGTTTGTTTGAGTTGGGTTAGCCCTTTGAAGTGAGCCTCCGGATCCCTCTGATCAAACCGCTCCACCACCCTCTTGGTGAAATCCTCATATGAAGTCACATTGGCATGACCCAAAGTAGTCAAGCCATGAAACCACTAGTGGTGGGCTTCCCCTTCCAAGTGCAGCGTGATCATCTTGATGGCTTCCAGCTCCGTCATCTGGTTGAGCTGGAAATAAGTGTCCATCTTCTCTACCCATGCCTGAGCTGTGCACTTGGCAGTGCCATTGTATGTGGGGAAGTACATCCTCCCAATAGTACGCTGCAACTCATAGTTGTGCGTGCCTTGTCCTCCATAGCTCTTGCCCTTCTCATTTTGCTTGAGCTTGCAGAAATCTCTGAAAGAGAGCGCCTCCCTGAAGTTTGCTCCCATGGACCGCCACTCTCTGAAGTGCTCTCCCATTTGTGAAGGATCTTTGACCCCTGTTGGTTCATTCTGCGCCAAAGTCATGAAAGAGGGCAGTGTAGCCTGAGTTGGTCTACTTGCTGATGGAGGCTGCGCAGTGGGTGTAGGATGGTCGAATTGCTGAGAGGCTCCCGAAGTCTCTTCAAATAGAAACCCCCTAGGAGTGCTTCTCTCCTGGTTCAACATTTTGATCTCGTTCAATATTTCCTCCTGCCCCTTTGCCAAATCATTCAAAGCCTTCAAGAGGCTGTCAAAGGTCATCTCCTCCCTACTCTTGGGCTCTCCCATGTCCTCTGCTACCACTGCCTTTCCCCTGTCCTTCGTGTTTGGAGTGATCTCCAGCTCTCTTTCCCTACTCCGGTACCTCTGCCTCCTGTACGTAATATTCTGCCGATCCTCTTCACTCATAGGCGAAACTCCCCACGACTAAGCCAAGATCTGGGCTCTGATACCACTGTAATGTTCCTAACTATGAAAGTCAGTGATATACAAAGAAAATAAACAAACCAACATCCAACAATGTGACACAATCAACAAACACCATAAAAGCACTGCAAATAAAGTTCATCTGAGCCATTTTATTAATTATTTCTGGAGCAAGTACAATAGTGATGGAATGGTGCACCTGGGCTTGTCTCAAGGGACAAGCGTGACAACACCTAGGTGAGCAAATGATGGCCCTAGTGCTGCACAACTGCTGCTCCAAACATGACTTGCATTGCTCAAAATCTGCGTTGCCTGTTGGAAAGAATACGCTGGTAACTCCACTTCTTGTGCTTAGAAAATGCCGCAACTTCAGCTCCTGGCGCCTCAACAAAAACCCACCAAAACCCAGAAAGGGTTTTGGCCTAGTTCAGACCCCTGAAAATCGACCCCCAAGCACCACGTCCTCCTCCTCACGTTGGGAATCACGGCCTGACTAGAAATGGCTAAAAGGGCTCTCCAAATCACCCCCAAATGCTAAGATGTTGTCCTTGATGGCTTTCCTCTCTTCTCCCGGCTAACTCCAGCACTGTAGCCCTTTCCCCCAACTCCCACATGAGCCCAAAAATGGTCCTCTGCGCAGTCCTCAATGGCTGTAAGTCGAGTTGCCCAAATGCAGCAATCTCCCATTCCAAAACTCATCCCAAATGCCGATCCTCTGCTATGACTCCAACTCCCAAACTTTCACGGCAAGTGTTGCTTGGATGAACCCCCAAATCACCTTTGCGTGCTCCAGGAATACGTACTGTTGAATCGAAGGTTGAGTGATGTAGCTACAAATCTCCTTTGGTTCTCCTCCAAGGTAGTGTGAAATGCCTTCCTAGGGTGGCACTCAAAGTCCCCCGAAGAAGGTTGAGTCTCCATCCTGGGAAACTCGATGCTAAACAACCTGGTAACTCAGCCAAGTAGCTTGAGTAACACAAATGAGTTCGATGTGCAAATGATCCCTTGAGTTGGGGAGTTCCTCCTCCTTATATCTTCGTGGGCCATCTTTTCCTCATGTGGGCCCCTCTCCAAGCCATCTGATTCCCCTCCAAGGCAATTCGAATTGCCCAAGTGCCCAAGTGCGTTTTCCCACGTGGGTGCCCCCCACCTTCCACTAGCAATTTAATTCAACCTCTCTTTCTCCTAAGTCCCTAAGTCAAAAATGCATGGGTTCCTTTATTCACCAAAATTTATGCAAAATTGTGGGGAGACCAAAACCTATTACAAATATATTTGGGAAGGGACATGACACCCCTACAACCAAGATTTCCAGGGAAGACTCCCCAAAACTTCTTTAAGGGGAGTAGTTCATGACCAACTCCTTATGGTAATAGATTTACTCCAAGAGGAGTAGGAGCAAGGGCTCCCATGGTAGCTAATGTTGTATCTGCAGTATCATCAAGATGCAACATAAGTTATTGAAACACTCGAGGAACTAATAGTAGAGGAAGAAGCACGAGAGGAAGCAACACAAGAGGACGAAACTCCTTTTCAAGAAACTCACAGTATGACATGTTGACACTCGTCATACACACCTGCCGGTTAGTGAGAAAAGCCTTTAACCCCACAAGGTGTGGTTGGTGGCAAATTAAAGAGAAGAGGCTGTCACCTATTCCATACTCTCTCTGTTTAAGCTATCATCTAGGTTAGCTAAGGGGGGTGGTTCCTAAATGAGAAACTAAGTTAAAAGATGTGAGGTTTTTAGGATATCTTAGAGTGAAATGGATTACTTTTTTGATTATAAGCAAATATAATATGAGAAATGTGAGTGAAAAATCAAATTCAATAATCATCAACACATGAGATAGCAATAAGCATATGTTAAAGCAATGCCTTCAAAATATTGCTCAAAAATGAAAGATATTTGCTCAAAATAAATGAAATGCTTTCAAATGGGAAGCACAAGCAATCTTGAAAATGAAACAAAAGATGTTAGCACAATAAAATATTCATTTCAAGATATAAAGATGCTTTCAAGATATATGATCACTTGTTAATCTAGAGCATACAAGGAAAGAATATCTTGCAAAGGAAACTAATTAAAATTCTACTTGCACAATATAAAATGAGATGATACTCGCCAAAACAAAGTACTTAATTCAACACATATTCACAAATGACAAGTGTAATGGTTATTTGCAAGTAAAACAATAAGGTGTTAATATGAAATGCATCTAAACTAAAATTGGATGCAATTATCTTCGATACTTTTAATCTAAATGCCTAATCTAGGTGAGAGATCCTCCTTTTGAGCTCTTACTAAAGGGTAAAAATTGGGATGACTGTAAGAAAGAGGGGGCAAGGACACAATGTTGTCATTAACAATACCTGTCTCTTGAGTCTTACCAGCCATCATGTGCCTTCGTTGCTACAAGGGGACAAACCATATTCATAACTGTAGGGTCACACGCCTTTACCTTACTTCATACCAATTGGAAGAATTTTCCAATAAAGTCTTTTTCTTAAGATTTCTATCAACCAAGCATATGCTTGGAGGTTAATTTTAAAATGAAACCAAATTAGAATGTCTATTATTGTTAAATTATGGTATGTTCTATGCTTAGAGCAATTTACTTCAATTCTTATTAGCCCAATGTCAATTCTTAGTATAGCAATCACATTAACATATAAGTAAAACGCTGATAGAACATAAATAAAATCGACAGAAGACAAGCCAAGACAAGAGACACAAGATGTGGCGGCTAGCCAGGGAGAAACCCCAATGCGGGGAAATCCTTTGATCAATTCTTCTATATTCTTTAATAATTCAATAGAGAGAGAGATAGTACAATATCACAAATCTGTGATTTACAATAGCAACACTATAATTCAAATTAGCAAGGTCAAAGCTGGTCAAATAACTTATCAATGACCCTAAGATATTCTAGGAGAACTCGACCTCCAACAATAAGTATGTGCAGCTCAAAACAGTCCAAGTAAGTGGGACAAATCAACAATGGATGCTATAACAACCTGCAGTCTGCCCTAACTAGTCAACGTTGTCCCAAATCAGCTCTCCAAAAGTCAACGCAGGCTGTCTAGCACTTTGTCTAGCCTAGGAGAGGCTGCCCATGCAAAACCGTAGTGAAAGAAGGTTAGACGCTGGTCAAAGCAACCCTAAATCACCCCAAACAAGATGGTTGTACCCTCCTACGTCCTCGCTACCCTAATCTACGTCCTCACAATGATGCCCTAGAGATCTACGTCCTTCTTCAAAGCTGCCCAAGAGATCTGCATCCTCCTTCCTTTTGTATACCCAAGAGACAAGGAAGAGATGAGAGGATGAGAATGAATGAAATGAGACACAATGTCTCCTTTTATATGCAACGTTGAGGTTAGCTGGGGGTGTGCAACACAACTTAACTCACTGGTCGACCTTTGACAAATTGTCAAGAAATACAAATAAATTCATATCTCCATGAATACATGTTGGAATCGGATGATTGTTAGATCAATCCTACACCTCTCAATGAGAGGAATCCAAGAAAAATATCCACTGCCATTAATAAGATGAGCCATATGGAGTTTGGCCCTAGTTGCCAATTTTAACACTCCCTCTCAACTAGGGAGAACTCCATCTGCTAATCCATCTGTCTGTCGGTACTATCTCTGCCATCAAATGCATTTCCCTGCACTGCTCGGCTTTACTCTGCTTCGCTGAACTATGAAGAAGAAGAAATGATCGAGAATGTATCATACCATCCTCTATTGACACGAAGTTAATCCCAGATAAAAGAGAGTGCCCAATAACGCTCTTATGGACTCGAAGTCAGTCCCAATGAAGAGTGTGTGTCATACGACTCTTACTGACACGAAGTCAGTTCCAAAAAGAGAGTGA
The DNA here is from genome assembly GCA_000404065.3 of Pinus taeda. Taxonomy (NCBI): domain Eukaryota; kingdom Viridiplantae; phylum Streptophyta; class Pinopsida; order Pinales; family Pinaceae; genus Pinus; species Pinus taeda. The sequence continues at coordinate 47,374 of APFE030673702.1, read as the reverse complement.
GCTATATCATTCTTATTGACTCGAAGTCAGTTCCAATTGATCCCAGATCAATGTCATCCTAGCATAGGGAGTACGGTAGATACACGATGCGTCCATTGGTACTACCATGGTCCCTATCCTCATTTCCCTACTCATTGGCCAAATGAGGTACTTCCCATGAGTCCCAGACTGCATGGGTAGGATGTCTCGATAGGAGAAGGATGAACCACTTATCTTGCCTACATGTCGCCACGAGGTATCACAGGGGAAGGCTGAATCATTCACCCTGTACATAGCACACCACTAGGGGAGGGTGAGTCACCCTATGGTTGCTTGTCGCTCCAAGAAGTACCCCAAGCCCCCCGGAGCTCTCAGAGCTTAATGTATGCATCATACAAGACCCTCATAAGAGGGTCTCTCAACGACTCCTAGTCGTTCTTGAAAAGTCGAGAATTTGACCTTTCCCAGGGGCTTTGTTAGAATGTCGGCGACCTGCTCGTCTGTCCAAATATGATGGAGCCTTATTGCTCCTCGTTGTACCATATCCATGATAAAGTGGTACCTGATATTGATGTGCTTGGAGCGATCATGAAATATGGGATTCTCTGATAAACGAATCCCACTCTAGTTGTCGTAGAGGATCATAGTAGTATCCAACGTGTGTCTAAACAACTGACTGAAGAGCTTTCTCAACCAGACAGCCTCACGGGAGGCCATACTCACAACAATATACTTTGCCTCAGCGTTGATCAAAGCCACCGACTTCTGCTTCGTGCTCATCCAGGAGATCGAGGCAAAACCCAAAGAGAAACAACACCCGAAAGTGCTCTTTCGGTCCACCACACTGCCTGCCCAATCAACATCAGAATATCCATGTAGCTTCACATCTCCGGCAGTGTATTTCAACCCATGAGTGATTGTGCCCCGAAGATATCTCAGAAGATTCTTGGCACCAATCCAATGTGCGTGATGAGGCTCAACCATATAATGGCTCAATGTGTTGACTGCAAAACATATATTCGGACGAGAGTTCACCAAGAACATCAATGCTCCTATGAGTTGACGATACTCAGAAGCATTTCCCAAAACAGGTTCAACAACACTACCGCATAACTTCTTGAATTTAAGCTCCATCGGGGTAGTCACGGGCTTGCAGTCCACCATAATGAATCTCTCCAATATCTTCACCATGTATTTTCCTTGAGATAGGAAAATTTCTCTTGGCTTTTGCTAGACTTCCAGCCCTAGGAAATAGTGCATCAGTCCTAGGTTCTTCATCTCAAATTCGGAAGCGAACTCCCTCTTACATTTGTGAATGAGAGGGTCTGCACCTGTCAGAAAGAGGTCATCAACATACAACACCGGTATGAGAGGCTTATCATTCTCAACCTTAAAGTAAAGGTTTGGATCAGCTTCACTCCTAGTGAATCCCAACTTCATCAAGTAGCTATCAATCCTCTCATACCAAGCTCAGGGTGCTTGCTTCAACCCATAGAGGGCTTTCTTCAATCTGCATACGTGAGATTCCCGATTATGAATCTCAAACCCCTCAGGTTGTTCCACATAGACTTCCTCTTTAATCGAACCATGCAAGAAAACGGTCTTGACATCCATCTGATGTAGGTTCCATCCTTGCGAAGCGACAAGGGCTATGATCAAGTGGATGTTGGTGTATTGAGCAACAGGTTCAAATATCTCGTCATAATTGACACCTTCCTTTTGAGAGAAGCCTTGAGCAACAAAGCGAGCCTTATATTTTTTAGCACTCCTGTCAGCTCCATGCTTTATTTTGTAAAGCCATTTTGAGGTGACAACCGTTTTGTCCTGGGGGTTGGGGACCACATCCTAGACATCATTCTTCATGATGGACTCGTATTCCTCATTCATAGCATCCTTCCATACTTGATGCTTCGCGGCTTCCTCGAACGATGAAGGCTCATTTTGAATAATGGTGCTCATAATAGTCAAGTATCCCTGATACCTGGTCGGCTTCTTACTTTCACAAAAAGTCCCTCTGGGTGCAATATGTCCCTCGGCATCATCAAGTGTCCCCCTAAGCCATGAGGGCCTCTTCCTAGAAGAGGAAGGCTCTTGCGGAGGGGGATCAATAGAATCCATAGGTTCTTCCACATCGAGCATCGTCTCATCTTCCTTCTCATCCAATTTCCTGGTGTCAGCTTCTTTATCTTTCCTTAGAATAGGAAGATTGTCAACCTTGCTAAGAACCATATCTTCGTCAAAGGTGACATCATGACTTATCTTGACTTCCCTTTGACCAGCCACATAGATTCTATAGCCCTTAGAAGTTTCGCTATAGCCCATGAAGATACCCTTCTTACCAGGTGCACCCAATTTGCTTCTTTTCTCTTTCGACACATGAAAATATACGGGACTTCCAAAAATTCTAAAATGAGACACATCAGGTTTTTGACCAGTGAACATTTCTTCGGGAGTCTTGGAATCCAATGCTTGATGAGAGCATCAATTTTGAACATATACGACAATATTCGCAGCTTTGGCCCATAGAAACTTTGGAAGCCTTTGATCATGGAGCATGGAACGAACAACTTCCAAAATTGTATGGTTCTTCCTTTCCGCCACACCATTGTGCTCAAGAGTGTATGGTGTTGTGGCCCCCCTCTTAATGCCAATCTCTTTGCAAAAGTTATGAAAGTCATTGGATTCATACTCGGTCCCATTATCAGTCCTTAAGATCTTGATCCTCTTCTCGGTTTGATTCTTGATCAAGGCTTTGAAGTGATAGAACTAGGAGAACACTTCATCCTTATTTTTCAATAAGTATATCCAAGTCTTGCGAGAATAATCATTTGTGAAAGTGAGATAATATAGATATCCTCCCAAAGAGTTCACGGGCATCATACCAAATATGTCGGAGTGAACCAACTGCAAAACGTCAAAGGTCTTGCTATGGCTTGAGGGGAATGGTCTCCTTTTGAGCTTTTCTTCGACACATCTCGTACATACACCTTCTTGCTCTACTTTAAACTCGGGCATCCCTGTCACCATTTGTCTCACATCGGGTAGAGCCTTATAATGAAGGTGGGCAAACCTCCGGTGCCATAGTTCAGACTGAAGAGTTGTGTCGCAAGATATGACTCCCAACAGACTTCCTCCAACTTTATATAAAGAGTCAACCTGAAACCCAAGAGTGAAAGTATCTTTAAAATTCTTTTTCCACACATGTACCTTGCCATCGATGAAGACCACCTTGTAGCCTTTGTCTTCCATTGTCGAAATGGACACCAGGTTCTTCTTGAGATCAAGTACATATACGACTTCTTGCAAATGGATCGTGTTACCCTGATTTAATTGATGAGTAATATTCCCTACACCCTTTATGGGATAGGTGAAATTGTCTCCAAGAATAATCTCCAAGTTTGTCTCCTTCTCTATCAGATTGGAGAGAGTTTCCTTGTAACCAGTGAAGTGCCTTGAGGCACCACTATAAATAAGCCAATTTCCCAACGAGATTGGAGGAGAGGTAGTGGAGAGGGCCGATATCAGATAATATTCATCTTGCTTATTGTTAACAACATTTGATTCATACCTGGAGTTCCTTGCTTTCTTGGAGGGTTGACCACTTCCTTGATTTCCTTGATTTCTCTTTCCTTTGTCATTGAATCTGCCATTCCTTTGATTGTGGTTGGAGTTGCCCCAGGATTGATTTTGATCATCGTCATGTGATGAGTCCTTTCTATTTGGACACTCCCTCGCATAGTGGCCAAATTTATTGCAAATGAAGCATCTTCCCTTCCTTCCACCTTTCGATCTGATCTTTCCTTTGAAGTGACCTTTAGACCCATAATTATTTCTCCTTTTGGCATGAGAGGAGAAAGCAGTGGGATTGCCTTTGCTTGAAGGCATTTCTTGCTCCACCATCCTTGTTTCTTCTTGAATGCATCTTGCCATCAATACCTTAAATCCTAGAATTCGATCATTGTTGAGAAGAGTGGTTCTAAATACATACCATTCGGATGGGAGCCCTCCAAGAGTAGTGATAGTTAGTTCCCTGTCAGTAATGACTTCTCCAATTGATAGGAGCTCATTCTTGATCTTAGTGATCCTTAAGTAGGATTGAATATCTTCGTCCTTGCCCTTCTTAATATCCTTTAGCTTATTTTTGAGGAACAAAACTTGATTTGCATCACTAACTTTAAACAAGCTTACCAGTCTAGCGTAGATCTCCTTGGAGGTGTTTAGCTCGGAAATATAGGCCACTAGATGCTTGTCAATAGAGTCCCAGATGATCTTCTTTGCTTTGACTTCACCCTTAGTGTACTTGTTCCTTGTAGCAGTCGGTGCATTTGATGGAGGCTCAGAAATTCTGCCTCTCACATAGTCCAACACTTCCCGCTCTTCCAATGCCCAGATCAAGAGACATCTTCCATCCGTGATAGTCAAACTTCTCACGAAGCTTGTCTCTGACGGGGAAGTGTGATGAGGAACCCATGAAGCCTTTTGACTTTTTCCATCTGTCTTCGGTGATTGCTCTTGCTCTTGCTTGGGCTTTGTCTTCACCTCAGTTTTGATACCATGTTAAATTATGGTATGTTCTATATGCCTAGAGCAATTTACTTCAATTCTTCTTATTAGCCCAATGTCAATTCTTAGTATAGTAATCACATTAACATATAAGTAAAACGCTGATAGAACATAAATAAAATCGACAGAAGACAAGCCAAACAAGAGATAGAAGATGTGGTGGCTAGCCAGGGACAAACCCCAATGCGGGGAAACCCTTTGATCAATTCTTCTATATTCTTCAATAATTCAGCGGAGAGAGAGAGAGATAGTACAATATCACAAATCTGTGATTTACAACAGCAGCAATATAATTCAAATTAGCAAGGTCAAAGCTGGTCAAACAACTCACCAATGGACCTTAAGATATCCTAGGAGAATTCGGCCTCCAACAATAAGTATGTGCAGCCGAAAACAGTCCAAGTAAGAGGGACAAATCAGCGATGAATGCTACAACAACCTGCAGCCTGCCCTAACTTGTCAACGCTGTCCCAAATCGGCTCTCCAAAAGTCAATGAAGGGTGTCCAACACTTCGTCTAGCCTAGGAGAGGTTGCCCATGCAAAATTGCAGACAAAGAAGGTAAGACGCTGGTCAAAGCAGCCCTAAATCACCCCAAACAAGATGGTTGTACCCTCTTGCGTTCGCGCTGCCCTAATCTGCATCCTCATAATGATGCCCTAGAGATCTGCGTCCTCCTTCCTTTTGTATACCCAAGAGACAACGAAGAGATGAGAGGATGAGAGTGAGTGAAATGAGACACAATGTCTCCTTTTATATGCAATGTTGAGGTTTGTTGAGGGTGTGTAACACAACTTAACTCGCTGGCCGATCTTGACAAATTGTCAAAAAATACAAATAAATTCATATCTCCATGAATACATGTCGAAATCGGATGATCGTTAGATCAATCCTACACCTCTCAACGAGAGGAATCCAACAAAAATATCAGCTGCCATAAATAAGATGACCCACATGGAGTTTGGCTTTAGTTGCCAATTTTAACAATTATGATATGCAAGTGAGATTGTAAGTGCTATGTAAAAGATTGCTTCACTTAAATATGCTCCACAAGATGACTCCTATAGTTGCTAAAGTAAACACAAGATGCACAAGCTTCATGAAAAATTGTGAGTTGTTAAAGATAGATGATGAACCAATAACAAACTAAAGCAAATGAAGCTTGTAAACTTTCTCAATGTAAATTGCAAATGCTTTGAAAGATAAACTTGAGATTTGTGCCCATAATAACTTTGCAAAAAGAAACTTTTAACTTGAGAAAATAAAAGACAACTTGGTTGACATGAAAGTAAATGGCTGCCTTGAAACATAAATTTGCCCAAGACACAATGCTCCAAATATACTCAAAATGGAAATGTGGCACAATCATAAAGCATGAATGATTTAGGCAATAGCCAAGCCAAGTATGTAAAAGTTTTGCTAAAACAAAATAATGAAGATGTTTGCACAAAGTGAGAGTAAATTGCTTTGCAAAGGAAAATGTAAATTTGAGAACTTTAGCAAACTTGTAAATGGTGCAAGTTTAAAGAACTTTAGCAAACTTGAAGAAACTAAATGAGATGTGTGACTATGTTAATTACCAATTTATGTAGCAAGCTTGAAAATAGAGAAATGCGACATGTTACTTCTCAGTTAGAGCATGCATATGTGTTAAATTTAGGTATGATCTATACTTAGAGCAATTTACTTCAATTTTTCATATTAGCCCAATGACAATATTCAGATTAGCAATCACATTAGCATGATAGTAAAGTGCAGATAGAACATAAACATAAACAATAGAAGATAAGCCAAGACAAGATGACACAAGATGTGGCACTAGCTAGGGACAAACCCCGATGTGGGGAAACCCTTGATCAATTCTTCTTATATTCTTCAATAGTTCAGTAGAGAGAGAGAGAGATAGTACAAATACATAAATCTGAGATTTTATGACAACAGTGGAAGGTACATCATTATGACAGTCTTCAATCATGCTGAAGCATATCCTGATGCAACATTCCTCAAATTGCTAGCTGCTCCAGCAATTCTGGTTGCAGCTCCAAATTCCCTTCACTGTGATGAATGGATGATCTGAACAATCTCCAAACAGTCTTAAGACAGCAGTCCCAAGATAACCCTTGCTATGGTGCTATGGCCTGTGGCCTAGCACATAGCAACACTGAAGAGAATGTCTTCAAAACATCACCAACACAGCAACACTTGCAATCATCTTAACTGAGTATGAATGCTGATCTATGGAGCAGACTTCAACGCATTCTTTCAATGGGTTCACCTTAGCAAACAAATCTTATGACATGCCCATACCAACTTCCTTATCACACAGTTACCTACAGCAAACATGTAATGCTGTGATAAGACATCTCCTTGCTGCGTTATAGGGATGCCTTTGCTGTGAATAAGGACTTCATTAACAATGGATGAGTGGTCCTTAAGGACTGCATTTAAGGGTTACTTCAGGCAGCGTATAAGGGCCTTCATTTACAACATATAAAGACTTCTTCAGGACTGCGTATAAGTGCCTCTAGGACAGCAGATTAGGACCTTTCCTAACTGTGGATTAGGGCCTTCATTTATATCGCGGTTGGGGCCTCTTTCATACAACGAAGTAGCCTCCCCTTGAATGCATCTTACTGTGTAGAGAAGCCTTCCTCTTCTCTGCAGCTAGGGCTCTTTTAGGGCTTCCTTTGATAGTGTTGAAGCTCCCTTAGACAGTGTATAGAAAGCCTCTCCTTGCTGCGTAGAAGAGCCACTCCTGACTGTGGCTGGAACCTCCTTCTTTGACTGCGGTTAGGGCAAGTTATGACAGCAGATTTAGGGCCTCTTAGATCAGCGGATTAGGGCTCTTTTTAGGCTGTGTATAGAAGCTCCCTTTCACTGCTTCTAGAGCTAGAGCTCCCCTCTAGGACTGTGGCCAGATCCTTCTTTTCTCTACGGCTAGGGCATGGCTTCACCTCCTCTAAGACAGAGTATATACTTCCTCCATCAACTGCGTCTAGGGCTTCTCCCTTTTGATCTCTCTAGCCACCAAACCAAATGAGTGGAGAGTGACCTTAGGAGAAGTGTGTGTGAAAATGACTTGAAGGCCACCTCTATTTATAGTGCAATGTTGAGGTTGAGATGGGGTAATTTGGTTGCTGGCCGACCTTGACGAATTGTCACATAACACAAATAAATTCATATCTCCATGAATACATGTCGGAATCGGATGATCTTTAGATCAATCCTACACCTCTCGATGAGAGGAATCCAAGAAAAATATCAGCTTCCATAAATAAGAAGATCCATATGGAGTTTGGCCCTAGTTGCCAATTTCAACAATATGTAATGTGAAAGCAAAATGGAAAAGTTAGAATCAACAAGTCAATCCACCCAAGATTCTCTCCCTAAAATGGAGAGACAAGGATGCCAATGGGTAGGCCCACGCTCCCACAACAAAAACATAAATTTTATTATTATGGTGTTACAATGAGATTAGAGCTTCTTTGAGGGCTACCCAAGGAGTAATGGAAAGTTACAATGATAGCTCTCTGAATAACAATGAATTCCCCTCAAGAATGGGAGCCTCAAGAAAGAAGAAGAGGCACTACAATTAGAAATTAGAAGCCCCAAAGTTGTGCACGACCTAGCTTCTTCCACAAGCATTCCTTATGCCCACTGCTTTCTTGGAAATGAATCTTTGGAGCTTCAGAGAATCCACAAAGAAAAATGTTAGAGCTGCAAAACTAAAACCAAAGCTAGTGTGAAAAGAGGGCATGTAAGTGGATGATAATGTTACAAAATAATATACAAAAAGTAAATCAAGTGATGGGAAAAAACCCCATCACTCATCTAACTTATAAGAAGCTCTTTGTTAGCTAGATAAGAAATGAAAGCACCAGAGTATAACATATAGATTTGCTTGAAATACTTGACTTAAGCACAAACTATATCAAACTGACCCCTGCAAAAACCAACACTCTCAAAAGATAAGCTATTAAGATTCAAATAACGATATGAGCTCCTTGAAAGCTATGCCAGGAGTGGGTTGGTCTTTTGAAGACTTCCCCTCACGCTTGTTAGTTGATTCAAAAGATGGCTTCTACAAAACTTCAAATGTGCATTAGCTCATATGGATTAAATAAATAAACAGTGACAAGAGAACTCTAGAATTTGTATGAAAATAGATAGAGTTGTTTACTCTAGAGCATATCAAATAACAAATTGCAAATGTAAGATAGCTATACATTTACAAATCTATAATAGCATATGAGAGAATGAAATCAAATTAAACACAAGTAAAAAATTATACTATCATTGAGCGAAGCAGAAACTCCAAGAGCGAAACACTTATGAATGAACCCCAAAGTCTTTTTTTATTCATATGAAGCACACGAATACATAGGAGCAGAGTCTCCCCAGCGCAATAATTAGTTGCAAAGATACAAAATGAGAGCCCAAAGCTCAACTATATAGGAGAATGGGTGGAGATCCCAATGAAGAACCAAATGCCAAGCGTGATGATGACAATCCCAAAGTTCAATCATGCAATTCGAATTCCCCAGAGAGGCCCACACAGTCCATGAGAGGAGCTAACACGCTGTTGAAGAGGGACAAGTGTAGATGGGTGTGGAGTGGTAGGAGGCCACTCTCCACTATTCTACTGTAGAAATCCATGTCAAATCCCACCAAAAAGTTGACTCACCAAGGCAATTCTAATTTCCTTCATTAAATGCGTTTTCCCCTTGTGGTCCCTTCAAAAAAATTGATTTTCTTGGAGCACATCTTTTCCTTGATTTTAGGAGTCCACATCACCTTGGGACTTCACTTTAACTCATCCATGATTTTCCACCTCATTTCCACATCATTTGGCATGTGTGGCTATTTAATTTTTTCATTTATTTAGTTGTTGGCTTAATTTATTGCCACTTTTTCCACTAAACTTAGGAAAAGTGGGTTTTGAGGGTCCAAAACATATTTTTAACACCTCAAAGTGCGTCTTAGTAGAAATTTAAGGGTGAGAGGTGCAATTTTTATTACTCATACCCCCTACAACTTCTTTAGACATCACTTTTTACATTTTAGAAACAAATTTTATTCCAATCTCCGCTTTGGGGAAATTTAAAAAATTAAAAAATGACCCCCTAGACCTAACCAAATTCCACGAAACTTTACGAGTGATTTAGTATGGTAATATACAATGACTTTAGACACTAGGACTCACCCAAGGCCTCATCATCAAGCCGTACTCCGGATTTGGGGTTATGCTTGGAGGAAAAAACTCAATTAATTATTAAGTCCTGGTAGGTAGATGATAATTAACCAAGTGAAAAAACCCTCCCAGAGTAGTACTCTCTTGATGACAAGGTCCCAAGCTACCTAGGCCTATTACATGACTCAAACTCATCATACTAGCATCACTTTACATCATCCCTGTAGGGTTTGTGGAATTTGTGTACAACATAAAATGATAAGAAGAAGTAGAGTTAAAAAACTCTGGGAATATAATGGTCTCTGATGGTACAAACAGTCTTTGGTACATCCTTGGGCATGGAGTCTTCAAGTAATCTTCAGGTGCCACTCAAGTGGTTAACATGACACAAGGGAATCACCCAGGTTAATTGTTGGGGATGTGGAGGACCTCATTTTCAGTTTGATTGTCTAGAGGCTTCATCAAGTGTGATGCACAGAGAAGGTAAAGAGCTATCTTTAAATACCAAAGACAATCATAGAATACATGTAGTGGTCAACAACAACCAGGTAGAACATCAGTCCATTGTAGTGGAGTCCTCATGTATTATTAACAACATAAAACTCAAAATCTTATTTGATACTTGTGCTATTGATAGTTTCATTTCTTCATATGCATTAGATAAATGCGGGTTGTCAGCATGCAAGCAAAACGATTCTAGACAGGTAGAAATGGCTTCGGGGGAACTTCAGTCCGTAGAATCAAGTGTTAAGGAGTGCAAAGTTGATCTAGGGGTTTGCTCGACTAAGTTAAAAGTATATGTCATATCCCTAGGAACTTATGACCTTGTCATAGGGATGTATTGGTTGGAAGCTCATCAAGCTTGGGTGGATTGTTATGGAAAAAGAATTCTCTGCATGAATGATGAAGGTGAATCGATCCAAATTCAGGGTATTAACAGGAACGTATCTTTACGCTTCATCTTAGCATTGCAAATGAAGTGTTTCCCAAGAAAAGGTTGTCAGGTACATGTAGTGAAGGAAGTAAGCAAGAAAAAGGGTAATCCTTAGAACAATATTCAGTGTTATCCGAATTTTCAGATGTTTTTCCAAAGGAATTACCAGAATTACCTCTTGAAAGGGATCTTGAACTCACAATATAATTAAAACCTGGTACATAACCAATCTCTAAAACACCCTATAGAATGACAGCTCTAGAACTTCAAGAGTTACAAATTTAGCTGAAGGAACTATTGGACATATGACACATACGACCTAGTATGTCAACTTGGGGTGCACCTGTAATTTTTGTCAAGAAGAAGGATGGTTCATTGCGGATATGCATTGACTACCGAGACTTAAATTGAGCTACAGTAAAGAATAGGTATCCAATGCCTTGAATGGATGACCTCTTCAACCAAATGAAAGGGGCTTTAGTCTTTTCAAAAATCGATTTATGGTCGGGTTATCATCAATTAAGAATTAAGGACAATGATATCTATAATATTGCATTCCGAACAAGCTTCGGGCATTACGAATTCACGGTGGTACCATTTGCGTTGATCAATGCACCAACAATATTTATGAATCTTATGAATAGTGTTTTCCGCAAGTACCTTGACCATTTTGTACAAGTCTTCATAGATGATATTTTCATCTACTCTAAAAATGAGAAGGAGCATGAAGAACAATTGTGGATAGCATTATCTTGTTGCAAGGAACACCAATTATATGGAAAGCTATCCAAGTGTTCCTTCTTTCAGAAGAAGATTCATTATCTAGGCCATATTATATTTGGTGAAGGGATCTCAGTAGATCTTGAGAAAATAAAAACAATCATGGATTGGCTGATACTAAAAAATGTGGATGAAGTGCTTAGTTTTATGGGTTTAGCCGGATACTATTGAAGGTTTGTAGAAGGGTTCTCAAAAATGGCAAAGCCTATCACAACCCTCCAGTGTAAAGGAGTTAGGTACCACTGAATCGAGGAATGTCACGTCACATTCACTGAGCTTAAAAGATTGTTGACTAGTGCACCAATCTTGCGAGTACCTGACATGGAGAAAGACTTTATTATATGTACTGATGTATTCAAGCAAGAATTAGGTGCAATATTAATGCAAGACAAAGGAGTAATAGTGTATGCCTTAAGGAAGTTAAAGCCTCATGAAAAACTCTATGCCACATGATTTAGAGTTGGTCGTTGTAGTACTAGCTTTAATGATATGGAGACACTACTTGGTAGGGAGAAGCTTTGTGTTCAAAAGTGACCACCAAAGTTTACAATACTTGTTTACCCAAAGGGACTTGAATTCTAGGCAAAGATGTTGGAGTGAATTCTTAAGCGAGTATGACTTTGGAATTTCATACATTAAAGGGAAGGAGAATGTAGTGGCTGATGCTTTAAGTAGAAGACCAAAGATCTTCTCCTTTATACCCATCAAGGTAGACTTGAGGGAGCGAGTGCTAGAACATCTCTTACAAGACAGTTGATATTTAAAAGTAAGATCTCAGCTTCAAAGTAAAGGTCCAAGAGAACCTAAGTTTGAAGGATATGAGCTAGAGAATGATGGATTGTTACGATTCCAAAGAAGAATGTATATCCCTGATAAAGGAGATATCCACAACACCATCCTTAAGGAAGCCCACATAGCATTGTATTGTGCACGTCTGGGTAAAGAAAATATACGCTGACACAAGAAAACTCTTCTTTTGGGTGGGCATGAAGTGCAATATTGTCCAATTCGTTGCAAAATTTTTTAGATGTCAGCAAGTAAAGGCTGACCATCATCACCTAATGGGTCTCTTGTAACCTCACGACATTCCTATGACCAAATGGGATGTGATTTCTATGGATTTTATTGTGGGGATACCTCTTACCCCACAAAGGCACAATGCCATTCTGGTTGTGGTGGACAAACTAATGAAAAACACTCACTTTATTCCCGTAAAAGATACTTATGAAGTTGTTGATGAAGCTTAGGTATTTATAAATGAAATTATCAGGTTTCATGGAGTTCCTAAGAATATCATATCATATAGGGATTCACAATTCACTTCAAGATTATGGACTTGTATGTAGTCGACTTTAGGAACAAAACTAAATTTAAGTACAACTTATCACCCTGAGACTGATGGATAGACAAAAAGAGTGAACCAAGTAATAGAAGATATGCCAAGGATGTATGTTAAGGACCAACAAACACACTGAGAAAAGTACTTTCCCTTGGTTGAATTTACATACAATAACAGTTACCACAGTTTAATTGGAATGCTTTCATTTGAAGCATTATATGGAAGACCTTGCAAAACACTGCTAAGTTGGGACAAGTTGGAGGGTTGGGTGATAATAGGACCAGAATTAATTCAAGAGATGGAAAAACGGGTAAAACAAATTAGGCAACGGTTAAAGGAAACACAAGATAGACAAAAAAGTTATGCTGATGCTCATAGGACAGATATGAATTATGAAGTAGAGGATTAGGTTTTTATTCGCATTAGACCAAACAAAAGCACCATCCGGTTTGGAAAATGAACAAAGTTGTCGCCCTGGTTTATTGGGCTATTTAAAGTTCTGGAAAAAGTTGGACCTGTCGCCTATCATTTGGCACTGCCACCCCACTTGCATAAAATTCATAATGTTTTTCATGTATTTGTACTAAGACATTACATACTTGATAAATTTCATAACCTTCAATGAAAGGAACTGCAGGTTCAGACGAAGGAATCATTTCGTTCAAACCATTATGTATACTGGAAAGTAGGGTTCGATAGCTCAGGAACTGCCTAGTAGACCAAGTTAAGGTCCAATGGGACAAGTATAGTCTTGGATCAGCCCCCTGGGAAGACACAAAGACCATATGCCAGAAATACCCCAACTTGTTTTGATTTTGAAGCACTTAAAACCTTATTTTGTGTATCTTTACTTTATTTTGGCTGGATACTTGAGACTATCATTTTGTACTATTCTATAACTATGAAAGGTTACATGCAAGAATGACATTTCAAATTATTATGCTTAATGTTGTTGGTACATGGATACCAATATGAAGTATGTTATATGCTTAACATTGATGATACATGGATACTAATATGAACTATGTTATGGATGTGATGTCTATAATTTTAATTTTACGTGTCAAAATGAGTGATGAGACGAGACTAAAAGAATGACTACACTTGATTAAATTACAAATATATTAGCTAGACATAGCCAAATATGTTATATTTCGAAGACCAATATCATAAATGGCAACATATTAGGAATGCACAAAAACTGTTATCTGAATATAATTGGTTTTGGATATATGGATGCATATGCTATAATGTGTGAACAAGTGTTTACATTGCAAATAGTATCATTACCAAACTAACCACATTATGGCAAAACTCCAGGAACAATTGAGGCTCAATGAGATTCCATGATAGGGTGTTGATCCTTGTTCTACTAGGAGGGGTGGAGGTATTGCCCACTGTTTATCCCCCAAAATTGGAGTCATGGGAGGACTATGCGAGTCATGCTCCCCTAGACGTGTGATGATGATTGTCGGATGCCTATTGGCAAATTAAGTTGATATTGTCGACGTTGTCACCCTTGAGGTTTATGAATGATTAGGTTAGTATAGCTGACGTCGTGGTATATTTCAATAAAGGACGAATATGATGGGAGTAGAAGATATTAGAAAGGATAGGATGATTCTAGAATAGTTTGGGAGCCCAGCTGGGGTAGGGCATGACTATTAAAGTTATAAACCTGTAAATGTTCAAAACACAAATTTTAAGTGTCCTCACATTAAACAAGAATTCAATCACGAGACACAAACCTTACATGATTATACTAATCACTAAAATAATTACTAATATACTATATACACCCTAACTTCGAGACAGTTTTCTAAAGGAGGGGTGTATGTAATGACCCATTTTGAATTACACGGAACATAGGAATATTAGCATGCATACAAAGCATGCATATGATAACTACATATGCCTGCATCACATGTACTGCACTAGCATACATATTAACTAATTATAAAAAAATGTCCAAGTATAGGGTAATGAATCAATTATCGAAGTACTAAATAAATACTTAACTCACTGGAATATAATGAATATATTGAGTGGGGTAATTAATGCGTGTTTCGCCATCATAATATATAACTACAAAATATTATATGAAATAAAAGTAAATACAATGGATTATACAAAGTATAAAGGGGAATATAATATATATTTTACAAAAGGGAATATATATATATATATATTAATTGATATACAAATTAAAAGAAAATATAATATAAATATTATATTAACTAAAAGAAATCATAATATAGATATTTTACAATCTAAAGGAAATACAATACAAGTGATTTAATTAAGAAATACAATTCATATGGGATTATAAGTAGAGTCTCAGTTGTTAAAAGAAGGTGGTGTCGCAAATCTATTAACCCACCTTGTCAGAGGGTGGTGACTGCCTACAAAATTTCCGAGAATATTCTATTGAAGGCCTATTAATTTGGCGAGAGTTTCATCCTAGGAGGTTTTTTGTCCCACTGATTCATTTGTGTTTCTAAACGCAGATGTTCAATAATGTTTTTCCCTCCAACATCACCCCAAAGCTAGGGTGGAATTCTTCGTCAAAGTCCTAGGTGAGTTGTAATGTTTTAGTCGAGTTTTAAACTTTTATGTAAAAGTGGTTTGGGAATAATTTAAGCTCATTGGTTAAATTATTTTATTACAAATCACTTGGTCTACTAGATCATATTGTGTTGCAGAAATGAGTGTAATTTGAGGGTTTATACCGAACAGTTATTCCCCCTTTGAGGGTTGAATTGTAATTATCTTATGTAAAAAATATTTTAGTGCATGGTCCCTCATACTTAGACACCATGGCTAAAATATTAGAAGGTGTAAAAATTATTAATCCCCTCAAGTGTTAATTAATTAAGTTTTCTAGCAAAAAATAAATTAAAATCCTAAGCAAAAAATTTAATTAATTATAATCAAAATTAAATGTCTAGAAAAATTAAATTTTCAAAGTGGAAAAATTTGTGGGTCTCAAACGAATTAATTTTTGGAGGTCCCCCATCAAGGAAATATTGAAATTTAAAAAAAATTGGACCCTTAGACCTTGGTGGTTAAGTCAAAGTCAATTTTTTGAGGAAATTAGCTCAAAATAATTAATTTTGAGCTAATAAAAAATGGGTTAAATGAGAAATTCGAAAATTCCTCGAAAACAATTATTTCAACGACAAAAATTAAAAGTTTCTCAAGGATTTATTGACAACCGAGATTATTTTGACGAGGACCAAGCCAACTAGTCGTTATTTTTCCACAAGGAGGATTTATTTATATATAGAGAGTCATTTGTGTGTCAAAAACCATCTAATGTTTGGCTAAGAAAAATCTACAGAAAAGTTAATGTAATGCTACTATCCTGTTAGGAACGTTTTTTGAATCATAATAAAGACTTTGGGGTGCAATTCATGGTGTTTATTGTCTACTGATTTGTGGTATGTACTGGGTATGGACATTCCTATATTGTGCTTAAATATTTTTAAAGTTTGTTTTTCATTAAATGGGGATAAGATCATTCTATTGGTAGATTTTGGGTTTATCTTAGGTGGTCTAATTCACCATATGTCTAACAAGTTTTCCTGAAGAAAATATATAGTGTTTGCAGGTTCTCTAGTCCTTGGGCTCCAAGTTCACAAACTGTGGACGTAGGCTGACTTTGCTAAGGGTGTAGCTTGCATCTATTTTTAGAAATACACTTAGCCATTTATCAAAATTCTTTTTAAAAGCATTATATATTTGTAAATAACTTTTGTATATTATATTTTTGTAAATTATTTTTTCTAATGGGGGTTTTGAGATTTTTTGTATATATTGGGGTTTTGGGTATTTGAAAATTCTTTTGCGTAGGTGAAATCAAGTGAGAAGAGATGGATTAGAGCTAGATCTAGGACCTTGAGGGTAAGATCTAGTCTCCAAATTTTTTGCAGGGCCAGCTATTGAAGAAAGTCTAAAGCAAATAAAATTTTTCAGAGCTGTAGTTTTCAATTTTTAGGCCTCCCGGGCCCGGATCTAGCCTCCCCTAGGTTAACGACTTCCTCCTAGCCCCCCGCGTCACCCCTCCTGCCCTTTGTGTCAGGGTTTTCAGCCTCTTTAGGGTTGGTCGTAAGCCCTAAGGCCCTTGGCCCCCCTCCTCTTCCTCTGTGTCTGGGTTTTTAGGGTCTTTTTGGCCCGGCCGTGAGGCCTAGAGCCTTTGACCTCCCCTCCTCGACCCTCCTTCCTCATCGGCCCTCCTCCGCTAGCCTCCGTCCTCCCTTCTCTCCCTTCTCCTCCCTCCTCTCTCTCTTCTCCGTAGCCACAACCTTCGAAGGGCTTGCGGCTCCTTTTCTCGGTCTCCTTACACTAGGTTGTGGCCCTTGTGGCGCCCATGACACCCTATAGGGCTGCTACCCTAAATCGCTAGCCCTTAGAGGGCTTTCTCCCTTCAGCGTCAGGCTTTCTTGGCCTTTCTCATCCTCCTTTGCCTGTTCCATGGCCTTCTAACCCTCTATCTCCCCAATGCTAGTCCTACTAGGCCTAGTGTTTCCCTCTCTTGGCCCTAATTTTCCCTATCTTCCATCTCTGTGGGTAAGTTTGATTTTGGCACTGAAGCTTCGTGTGTTTTGTAGAGAAATTGGCTCAAAATTTTGTGTTTTCAGGTGGCATCATCTTTGGAGAAGTTTTGGAAATTTTGGGCAAGTGATCTACAAAGTCTTGGGCCTATAGTTTGCTCTATAAACTCTCACTTTATCTTTGTTTTACTTCAGATGTGATAATTTTTTCATAACAGTGATATAAGTGCCCTAAAATCACATCTAAGTGGCCTTAACACCTTAATAATTTCATTGTTAAATTTTGCTAGTGTTTTGGCTACTTGGGTATTGCATATCTAGCTTAGATTCAATCATTTGCTTCCTGGAATATCTCTGCATAACTGATTATATCAGATCTAATAATTTCTGAATAACACATCTTAAGAAGCCCTAAAACTCATAATTGCACATTGGTAAATTGGTTTAAGCATCTAGAAAATTTGGGGCACTTTTTGGCATAAGTCATTCCATTAATTGTTCTATTTTCTTACTGCTGTGATAACTGATTTCAGATCTGACATATTCTAAACATAACATCTTAAAAGGTCCAAAATTTCATAAATTTACATTGACAAGTTATTAGGCTACTTATTGGTCATTCTATGTTTCATATGCTTGGCAATTTCTTGGTTTGAAGTGATATGATTACTGCTGTCCTAACTTCATCATAAGTGACTCTTTCATGGTTTATTTGGCTCATGGTGGTCTATGTTGTTAAAATCTAACAATTGCTTGTCTTGTGTTAGATCTGAAAATTTGTTAACTTGGCATTAAAATCACTCAAACATCTAAGATTTCCATCTTCTAATCTTGTGGAATTGTTTAAAGCATTGAAATTTCATTGATCTAATTAACATTGAGCATCTAATTAAACATTGCTAAGGAATCACTGATAATTGCTAAAGACATTGTGTTGTCTATCTTAAGCATTGGCATCTTAAGTTTCAAGCATCTTCCAATATTGACATTGTTTAAAGAGCATAATCTTGGCATTATTATGGCGTAAGATTGTTAATTGAATATTTTAAGTAATTGGTATCTTGTGGTTGGTTAGCATTGGCACTAAAATTAATTGACACTTTCTTGGTTAAGAGATTACATATTATTCATTGATAAGTACTCTTGTCATTAAGGGTTAATCATAATTGAAGTATAAATTCTCTGAATCTTGCGGAAATGGTAGACTAACAAGGTAGGATAGATGCTTTTTGTAAAATCATGGAGAGTGAAACATATAGGGTTCTAACGCTACATTACTGACAAAAGCTAACTATTCTGCCAAGTGGAGGCATTTCACATTCATTTGAGGTTTGAGATATTAATACCAAGCCAATGATAAACAGTGTCAAAACTGTACACTTGAATCACCTTTCACTTTTAATCTACCACTGTATTCCAAGAGATATGAGATATCTGCTCCTAGAAAATATAATATGAATTTGTAAGCACTTATAATCGATCATAAAAAATATTTTTCATAATCAATCGTTTGAGCTTTCACATCAGATTGGAAATTCAAATTAAGATTTACCCTCATTCTATGTATTTCAATTTTGCTTCTCAAGCTGTTATTATTGATATTGGTGGTTTGACATAAAACCCTAACCTAATCTGTTTTCAATGTTTTAAATAATCCCTTGTTGAATTATTTCCAAGAGAGGCCTTATAATCTAGCCTATGCTACTGCAGAAAAAAGGAGAGGCAGAGATAACCAAGGCTTATGCACGAGTTAGTGAACTGGAGAGACAGGTTAGAGTTTCATCTTCTTAAAAGATTTGTACAGTAAAAGTCTCTATGATACTCCTCGTCAAGGAAGTCTAAAGTTTTAGATGCTCTATACTGGCATTGTATGTAGATTTTGATCATTTATTATGTAATGAGTCCACTACCAAACACAATAAATGCATCGCTAATTCTCAGATGTCAAGCTACGTGTGAAAACTTTAGGTGGAAAAGCTTGAAGAGGTTTTAAGAGAACAAAAACAAAGACATGAGATTTTAGAATTGCCGGGCAGCAAAGCTGAGAATCAAGCAAAATATTTTTCTGCCAAACATAAAAAGGTAAGCATGACTTTCAACATGTATATAGTGGAAATCTGATTAGGTTGCTTTCTAATAGGGAATGTTGTATTTATTTATACCGCTAGAATTTGCCTGTCTCATGTACTCAATTTATATGTTGCACTATATAGAAGTTGATAGGAATAAATAGTCTCACTTTTTGGTTTATCTCTCCACCTTATGGTACTAATTACAATCATGCTTTTCCTTACTCTTCACCTTGTCATTTATTTTCCTCTCATCTTTAATATCTTCTACATTGTTAATGTGAAAGGACTTCCATTTAGAAATGCCTTTTGATGTTGTTCCATTTGCAATGTCAATGATGCAAGTACACGAATGTTGTTTGTTTTCCTCATTTTATATTTTGCATGCTTGTTCATGTTAAGAGACTTGCATCAAGAAATGCTTTTGACGTTGTTTCATTTAGAGTGCTGATGATCCTAGTAATAGAAATATTCTTATATGTTGCCTACAAAACAAATATTGCACAATATAAAATTTCCTTTGTGAGGACTAAAACTTACAAGATCAACTCATGTTTTACTTTAGTAACAAGATTTGATTTGAACTGTGGACAATTTCTTTATTACCATTATTTCAATGAGAGAAGTGAGATGGTCTTACAACCTAGGGTGGGAGAGATCTATGTATATGTACGATATGGATAACATTGATAAAATAAAAAGGAAATAATATTGAAGTCCAATGTTTAATGTTAAAAAAGGAAAAGGAAAGCTACAGAACCTGGGCTGCATCACAAAAGCTGATGTAATAAAAATAAATAATAAAATAAAATAACAGATCCATTTGAACCTTAGAGATTTTAAGGGGTGAGGGGTTTATGCCAATTTTGTTTTTATCCTTATTCGTAATAGATTCAAGGTTAAGATGGATATATGCTAGTAGTGTCATACTATTTTTCAAGAATAAAATGACACATTCTATTACACCAATCTTCATCTCATTGACAAATATGTATGTCATACATCAAGATGGTGCAACATGTCTATTTTACCTTCTTACTTTTTACTTATAAGGGTATCATGTCATGATGTAATTTCATAGCTTATCGTTGAGTCTCGACATCTTGTATTGGGTTTCCAAACGTAGCACTATAATGCATTGTGTATGATGGTCTTTATAAGTAGGTTGTTAAGCGAAAGGTGTTTCTGTAAAGTGCAATGCCTAGCTCATTTATCATTTGTTTAAACCCCTTTTCAAGCATTATTTTACCTCTTTTAGTGGATGAAGAGAATAAGAGAAAACAATGGGTCTCCTTTAGATCACTAGTGAGATAATCATCGTAAATCATGCTAGCTTATGAGGTGGTTTTGTAGCTCATTTAGGGCCTACTAGAGTTTCTTTTAGGCTTTGTTTCCTTTGTTCTTTTTAAGACATTATTTATTTTATTTTATTTATTTATTTTTTATTTGGTCAAACATTAGATTGCATAGAAATCTACAAATTCAAAATGGCTAACTACTAACCAAATTTCAACTAAGATAACTTCCTAGTGCAATGTCCATTCAAATCCCGGTGCACAATAAGCCCTACATCATGCACATGTAGATTGGATATGAAGTTGTGTAAGTGGCTCTTTTAGTCGTTTGCTTTGAAAACTAAGTTATAGGATACATCCCACAGGGCTCCCCAATCTGTATGCTGCATATTGAGCATGTGACATTCTAGGACACGTGTCAAACACATGCCCTAGACATCTTCATTTACTGGATAATTGGATACCCTTTATTGGATATTGTAAATGGCACATCTCTTTACTGCACAATTGGATACCCTTTACTGGACATTGTAGGTGACCCTGATTTTATAAATTCTTTATATTTTGCTATTTGAAGGAAAACAGTGTTGAAGAATCAAGAGTAATTAGGTGTAGTGTGATTCTTCTTGACTTGATAACAATTTGTGGAGTCTTTTTACTTTGTCTTGTTAGCTTAATCTTCTTCTTCTTCTTATTAATGCATGTGTATGTACTTTATCAAACTGCTACCAGAAACATAAGAACAAGAACACAAGATGTTGGCTCTTTGCTAGGGCCAAAACCTCTCTTCTCTTGAGAGGAAAACCCTTCGGTAAATTTCTCTTATTGAAGCTTCTTATTGATCAATACCAAACCCTAGACCCTTGACAACAATATCTTCCAAGCACAAGTCAAGTCCTTCCTCCTTTCTGCACTTTGTTTGCCGACACTTCCTTCTTCTGGCACTTTGTTTCCCGACACTTCGTCCTCCTTCCAACTGTTGTTAGATCTTGTTGCACTTGCTCTAGAAGAGATACCTTTGATGAGACCCTTTCCTTATGATGATCCCTTCCTTCTCTTTACTAACCAACGAACTTGTATGACTGTAATGGGAGGGCTATTATGACAGCAGAGACAAACTCCTCTTCGCACATGTGACTGTATTCCTTGTGATATTGACCTTTTCCTTCTTCGCTCGAGAGAGATCCTTCTTCGCTTGAGTGAGAGGCCTTATAGGCCTACTTAGATTGCCCAACCAATAAAGTTATGTGACTGTGATAGTAGTGTTGTAATGACTGCAGGAAGAGGCTCTTTCCTTCGCACTTGTGACTGTAATAAGCCCTAGAACAGACCTCTAAGGCTCGGTGTTTCTTCCTCCGCCTTCGTTGTCCTTGGAGACCCTTTTCTCGTCCTTTTGTTACCCTTTACTTGCCTCCTTACTTCACTGATTTCAGAGATATGAATGCGTTGTCTTTTGAGGTAGTGAACAACCTCTATATATAGAGGTTTGTCCCTCCTTTAGGCCGACTTTCTGTCTTTGCTTCGGATAGCTTCTTTTGATGGTGCCACATGCTTGGAGGAGACTTGACTTTGCTTGGAGGTGACTTGTTTGATTCTAATACATAAGTATACCTATAGTAACATGCCCTTAAGGTCTTCAACATAATTCTTTTGACTCTTTGACTCACCTATAGCACTTTAACATGTGCTAGACCCATTTCAATGAGCAAGAAATTCATTGACATATATTATAAAAATAATATTTCTTTTCTTGAATAAATACAAATATCAAAAGTACATTTATGAAGACCAAACCTAGTTACATTTCCTTCAACACTCCCTCTTAACTAGGGAGGTATTCATACAACAGTACGAGGTGTTTGGCAATGTTTCAATCTTGAAGAATTCACATAAGAGAAACCAGATTGTCAATCCATCTATTATAGCATCATAGTAATCAACATTGTTTCCACAACAAGGCCTTGATTGATAGCTCTATCTCTCAATATATCAGAGCACAATGTTGGCAAGACCAATGACTTATAAACACCTTAGTCATTGTCTCTCAAGGTACATACCCACCCGGGTGTTCACTGAGTATGACCTTCTAGGACTATTCTTATCTTGGGTTCCCAACCTTCAAAGAATATTGGCCCTCTTGCCTACTCTTGTCTTGGATGCCCTACACGTCCTCAAAGAGTATCAGATGCCAGATGATTACCCAATCCTCCCATTCTTTCTTCCCAAGTGAAGACAAGAATGTTGTGTCTATCTATTCCTCTCAATTGAGGAAGACATGCCCAAGTATCCTTTGACATGGTACTTGTCCAAGTTCCTTTGTAATTGGAAACTTGTTATAACTCCCTCTTAGCAAGGGACTTGTCCATTCATCAACTTTTTCTTCTTCATGGGTCCTTCAACTGCTTGATCTCCTTCTTTCCTTTGATTTCGTGAAGTCTTTGTTCGAACTTCTTCCTGGTAGGGCACCATCCATCGATCACTTTCCTTCCTGGTTTGTCATGTCATTGGTTCCTTCGTGGAAAGTGGCCTTCTTTAAAACAATGCGAAACACACATATGGATTTCCAAATGAATTCAAATGAATTGATTGAGCTCAATACTCAATAATAATACAAAGATATTTACAAAGATAGAAACATCAAGTTTCTATGTGAGATTCAGTTTCATCTAAGA